>JARFOD010029105.1:0-10671 GCA_031763545.1 Mopalia muscosa
TAGCGATTGACAATTTATCAGGTTAATGACGTCTGTATAACATAATTGTTAACGATTGACAATTTGATCAGGTTTAGTACGTCTTATAACATAATTGTTAGCGATTGACAATTTGATCAGGTTAATGACGTCTGTACAACATAATTGTTAGCGATTGACAATTTGATCAAGTTAATGACGTCTGTATAGCATAATTGTTAGCAATTGACAATTTGATCAGATTTTTGACGTCTGTATAACATAATTGTTAGCGATTGACAATTTGATCAGTTTAATGACGTCTGTATAACATAATTGTTAGCGATTGACAATTTGATCAGGTTGATGACGTCTGTATAACATACTTGTAAGCGATTGACAATTTGATCAGGTTTATGACGTCTACATTGTATAGTCGCCATCATTGGAATTAATCAGCTTGTAGAGTGCTGCGACTATAGTTCCCTGAATCTTATTAACGCTTGTAAACTGTACAAATGAATGCAGTCAAAGCACATAAACACATTCATTTCCAAAGTTTATATTTTGTATTCTTATTGATTAAGGTGGATTTGGCGACATAGATCCTCGAACCTGTGTTGAATGGTGAAAGGAGTTTAAAAGAACGAGGCACTTCTTGCTTACTGATGTATCAATTCTTTCCTTTTGCTGCAACAAATTTAAAAGGATATTACGGGATCGCTACTCGTATATGGGATTGCATATCGACGTGGTAGCATGCTGCTCCGTTGAATATAACAATGACCATTAAATCGCCCTTGTGAAAAACTTATTTCCTCTCAAAACTCTGCATCCATGAGGACGTTACTAATGAGATTGCCAAGTTATCCCCAAAGAGTGCTACAATTCCTGATATGCTATAACCATGACGTCGGTGTTATTTTCCTTTACGGTCGCGTTTTATTTCGGCTGGTATAAAACAGTTTCAACAACAGTCCTTTGCTTAGTTGCTTTACGTAAAGCTGCCTATCTATGGCAGTTTGCTCATTGATAAAAAGGCTATTTCCTTTCAACCTTGCAGT
The DNA here is from genome assembly GCA_031763545.1 of Mopalia muscosa. Classification (NCBI taxonomy): domain Eukaryota; kingdom Metazoa; phylum Mollusca; class Polyplacophora; order Chitonida; family Mopaliidae; genus Mopalia; species Mopalia muscosa. The sequence goes on from JARFOD010029105.1 coordinate 1,023, forward strand.
TAATATGTTAGGTATGTTGTATTTTATTTGCAACGCCAGTTGAAGTATAAATCCAGAATATATTGTATTTGGAGTTGCAGTATTACCGAGGCTATCTGTAGCTGATTTATTGATTGTTTATATCTAAGAGTGAAATAGTGGACTTGATTGATCCTTTATCAGCAGCTGTTAAATAAATAATTAGTTTTGTTGATGTAAGGACATATTCAACTTACTAAATTTATTTATTTGATCGAAGGTGTTTTAAAACAGCCTCAATTATCCCTGTAAGCCCATATTTATTGAAACATCTTGACGTGTGGAGGATATGAGCTCGATCGTAAAAGAAAAATTGTATAGCCTTAATATCTATCTAAATGAATCATAAATTATGAATATATATAGAATTATCGTTGAAGACTTCTCAATGTGCACTGCCGTGTGAATACTCAACCTAAATAGGTAATTAAGCTGAACAAAATAAGTTTAACTGTAAATGTTAAATTAAATAAATTAAAAGCTTTCCTCCATAGGATATAAAACTAGACTTATTTCAACTAAAACATGGTTGGCTCATTCTATCCTTAAACTATACCGAAACGTGAAGCTATTTTGAATACAGGTCAACATAATTATCAACAACAGAAAAACTAACACGGATTTAACAGAAAATTAATTACCAATAACGCGATGCATTTATATATTATTAAATTAAGTTTGATATAAAAATAGAGACAGCCTGGGAGATCAAATTCCTTTTAGATTCACACGTGGATGACAAACTGTTGTCTAACGTAAGGATACAATTCGATTCCGTTTTAAGATTGAGTTCATTCGAACTCAGATCATTTTCATACAGTTTTTGTTTTAAAAATTATACTGAATGGTCTACTATAGTGTTTAGTGTTTCAGATTGTATTATCCGATATTATTATTTAATAATACTTGGCAGCAAGCCTGCCAAAGATCTTGCCTGTTCTGCCAATGAAAGGGAATGCATTCCTTTTGCGGTAAAGGTAAAAATGCAAAATGATTTAATATCAATGCATAAAGCCCATCAAGAGTAATTAATATGCATGTAATAAGCTGAACTGATAATGACCGTCTGCCCCTATGTTGTGTGATATTTGTCCAATTGGGCTATTTAATTTGGATGTTTAACGCAAATTTAAATTGAAAAGCTTGTTAAAATAATTATTATGCACATACTTGGGATATTAAATTTGGAGTCATGGTGTTTAACACAAATTTAATTGAAAAACTTGTTAAAGTAATTAATATGCGCCTTATAAGCTGAACAGATAATATCCCTCTCCTCTCATGTTGTGTGACATTTACATAAAATTTCAGGACAAACGAGCTATTCAATTTGAAGATATGGTGTTTAACGGAAATGTAATTGAAAAGCTCGTTAAAGTAATTAATATGCATATATTTAGCTGACTAGATAATATCCATCTCCTCTCATGTTGTGTGACATTTACTAACAATTTTAGGAAAATCGGACTATTCAATTTGGCGTTATGGTGTCGCCGACGCCCGGGGTATGACATAAGCTCTCCTTACTTCTTATAGGTGAGCTACAAAAAAATCCAAAGCAAAGCCAGGTTAGATTTGATTTATCTATAACATGCTAGCCTGGTCAAACCGATATCTTTCCTCTTATCCAGACATCTGTTTATTATTATTAGAAAGCTGGATTCGCTTGAGTATAGAAGGCGACAGAGGTCATTTCGCTACCCCTTTGTCTTGTCCTGTCAATACAGAGCGAATCAGGAAAAGCAAGACTGGGATGTGAATTTCGCTTTGCTTCCTCATTATGCCCTATACCTGGCACGCACCTTATTTTGATGCAAATCCTTTAATCCAATTGAAATATAAGTTTTTTATTTTCTATTTTAGACATTAATCGCAGTTTAATAAATTTGAGATATAACTTCAACTTATAAACAGCCAGACATATGCTTTGTAACTATCAACCAGTCAGAGAATACATTAATTGGATACTCTTCTTTGAATTTTATTAAGTACCGTAACAATGAATAATGCAAATTATTTGCGCTGATAAGAACAGTTTACTATAAAACTACATTACAGCATTGTTTTACTTGTAGGAAGATTCCTTTGCTATGGAGCTCTGCTCGTTGTATTCTTACATTTCCCCATACATGGATACATGTATGTATACTTGGCTTCAATTCATTAGAGTTAATTTAAATAAGTGTATAATCGAATACTATCGACTAAGTAATAAAAGAAATATTTCCTAGTAATTCATTAGATACACTTAATTTTTTTTTGCAATCTGTGTGATTAATTTTAAAACAGTAAACGGTATATGAATCCCTCTGTCCTCTTATCCAAATTCTGTTGTTATATTATTAATTCTTGTAGTAATATTGGGCACTCCGTAAAACACATTTTGATCTATTGCCAATCCTATTATTAATATGTGTAATGTACATAACATGTGTGGCTTAACTTGCTATAAATGTCCTAGATCTGTTATATATTCCGCCTTTTCTTTGTCACTTCGAGTGGTCTTAAAGATTTATACAAACATACTCTTAAAATAGATAATAAATTACCACCAGAGGTTCTGTTTAATCTGTTAAAGTAACCAGAAGAATTACCACCAGAGGTACTGTTTAATCCGTTAAAGTAACCAGAAGAACCTCGTTACTCTGAAACAAACGCCATGTCTGTGTGTTGGCTTAGGTTTTATGATTTATTGTTGTTGAAATGTTGATTATTAGTAAACGGAATGCTTTATAGATCCCTACTTTTGATTTATTTTATGGATCGGGCAGAGATTTCAGACCAGACAAGGCCACATTGCGTCCGGAATATACAATATAAGCTATTATGTTTAACCAAAAACAACCCATTTTATATAGATATAAACACATTGAACAGGACTGCTTTTCAGCAGCTCTTTTTTTGTGCCTCCAAACTTTAAAATGAAAACTTAAGACTAGAACAAATGAATAATACACCGAGTTAGAATAGGTAGACAAATAAGTATCTGTGGTCTATAATCATATCACAAACAAAAGTAAATTGTTACATGTCGTTCCAGAAAGCAGCAATCCATAGCTAAGGTCCCGTCAGCCGGATTCCTGTAACAGAGAGACGTTGATTCGTACCGACGATGAAGCTACTGACTTGTTAAGTAATTTATTGATAACCAGCGGTAAACATTTTACATTTTACTTAACAACTATAAAGAATTTTACAAAACATGTGAATATACTAACCATCTTTTAATGTAGAACAATTACATGCAACTATTCTTTTCTGTCACCTCACAGAATATATATTTCTTATACAACATATACATGCAGTAGTAAATTATTTTTACCACAAAAAGTTGCATGTTTTTCTTTCATTTTTTTCATTTGCAATTCTGAATTAAAGTTTTAAAACAGTTTAAGTTAAAACAAAGAAATTTAAAAGCCTTGTAATTATTTCTAAAAAAACGAACAAAGTAATCATCAAAATGCTGAATGAATTTTTCCAATTTTTATATGATGAAATGTCACAAAATAGATGCTGTACACAAAAACTGACGGAAGAGTAGGCATTTCACCAAGTATTACACCGCCAGCTATAAAAGCCAATAAACAGCTGACATGTGTTTCTAGCAATACTGTTTGACATTGTGCAGTCATAATTTATCAGTACATAAACTCTTTTCTTATTCAAATATCTTTATCGGTTTTTTGGTGGTGTAGAGATCCATATTTTAACATTATAAACCTGAAATAAAACAAAATTTAAAATTGTTATCCTTTGGTACTGTAGCCGAATTGGCACCCGGGAGAAACCACTACTTATTAACGGTTACTAAGATTAAGTTAATACACCTGCACAGGATCATAGAAGTTAGCCGGATTCTTACTTCAACCTTGGCGACCCCCCTCAATCCAGATCGAACACTGGAAGTATCCTATGGTAGCGTGGAACTTCCCCAGTGTTGTACACCTGTTATTCTTTTAAGATAGAAATTATAATTCTGGAGACGCCCGCTACTGTGATTCGTAATTTGTCCGCCGTCTTGGAACTAATCTAGTACTATAAGTCACTAATACAGAAAGAGAATAAACTTAAGAAAAACTAAGTTCAGTCTCATTTCCAGTCTCAACAAATAACAGAGAAAACATTATTCCAACAGGAATAGTTCAAAAACCATTGTTAAATGAAATAAACTTATGTATGTATATGTAAATATACAGTGTAATACAGTATTGTGTTTTTCTGCGATATGTTTGGTTGGTCAGCCTTTAATCAGTGATACTCGCTATTAATAGTATTGCAGATCGAAACATTCATAATAATTCTAAAATGAAGCTATATTCCGTCTTTGGTACTTACTTTCTAACTGTTTTTCGCGCAACATTGTTACTGGGACTTTTCACTGTTTTTCGCGCAACATTGGTACTGGGACGTTTCGCTGAATCTCGCGCAACATTAGTAGTACCGGGACTTTTCCCTGAATTTCGCGCAACATTGGTACTGGGACTTTTCACTGAATCACGTGCAACATTGGTACTGGGACTTTTCCTTGTTTATCGCACAACATTGGTACTGGGACTTTTCACTGTTTTTCGCGCAACATTGGTACTGGGACTTTTCACTGAATCTGGTGCAACATTGGTACTGGGAGTTTTTCACTGTTTTTCGCCCGACAAGTACTGAGACTTTTAAAAGACTGACCAATCCAATGATGACATTCCACAGTTATATTTTATGTGAAAATGGTTGTTTAGCTACACTTTTTCTCCAATATTAACCTATGTTGCTCTGGCGGAGGTCCGAGATCATCTGATACTTTTTTTAAAGATTTTCCCCACCCTTTCATACTGTTACCTCATGAATATTCATGAAGTCCCGAACCCGGTACTTCGTGGGCTCATTGGCTGAAACCATAAGCTGTATTCCAAGCTCATGAATATTAATGACCTGACCAAGTAAAACAAAATGGCTACATTAGAGATACGGAAAAATGACAATGTCCATAAATCACATTCATACAGTTAAATTCAAAACTGTATAACATTTAAGAGACATACCATAATTTGCTTAAAGTACGATGCTGACTCTTTTAACTGTATTCCAATATATTTTCATATTTAAACTTTGAACACCATTCACCATCAAAATAAAGTGACAGTTTTGATAAGCCTGCTGTCATACGAAACCGCGTTAATAGGCGAAACAACAAGTACAATAGGGAAAAGTATGTTCAAATTGGACAATTAAATATTATCAGAAGATAATTATGCAGTCAGTGGTAAGTACTTATCATAAAATAATCAGTAAACTACTTTTTGAAAAGTCTCAAAAGAATTAATTCGTTTAATCAACAATAGTAGATTTCGCTAAAATCTCATATGTTTTAACATTACAAAAGTTTTACAGAAAGTGATTTCCCAAAATATCAAGCAATATATGAAAAATTACGTAGTCGCACGGGTTTAAACTTGGTGATTACTCATTTAAATATGTCTAAATCGAACCGATGTCATACGAAAATAAATACTGTTGATTAAAAATAATGGAACTTACCTTTAAAGCACACAGGGGTCTTTGAAAATTCACTAGTTTGAAGGAAAAATATGAGAGGCGCGAAAGTTCAACAATTTTTTTGAGTGCTTACAGTCAAAGAACGAGATATTGAATAAAGTTTCAAGAGTTTGTCCTATTGTCATAAAAATGAAATAAACTATGTATTTCATTCATTAAAAACTGAAGTTAACAGTATTCCTTCACATTGCAGTTCCGAATACGTTGTCAAGAATAGTTCATACCTAAGTTCTAGGTACATGTACTTTTAATAATGGTGCATCTAAAAACAATTATGCTCGGTGAGTTCCGCAATACAAATTGAGGAGAATGGCTGCAATTAAACCCTTGCTGGTATACAACACTGATATTGGAAATATTTATCTGAATACAGGCCTAACATATTACACTTTTTTATTTTATTTATTTATTTTTTACTCTTCCGTTGTTCGTCTAATGCCACACAGAACACACTTTTTTGCCGAAATGCATTCAATAACTTTTTCTTTCACGGAAGTATTTGTCCATTGGAATAATGTGTGGTTTTCATTCGATAAACATGGTTAAAATGGCTATGCTGAGTAGGCATCTTCGAAGTGGAAGTTTTCGATTCACAGGGGACGGATGTCAGTGAGGCTACTGAAGGCACAAATGGAATTGGGGACGGGATTGAAACTGGACAGGGCTCTGGAAGGACCGAACTCCACACAGAGACAGAATTTGGAACAGACGGGCTTTTAATATCTTCGGAAATCACTTCCATTGGTATTTCTGAAACATGCTTGGTGGAAAAACCTCTTCAAGTTTTCCGACCTGGGTAATTATGATATTATCAGATGGTGAAGTATCAATAATTTCACAGGAATTCTCATCCTCGGAAACAAGGCCCAGATCTTCTGGAGATATTTTCATGGGCTGACTACAAACAAGCGGCTGCAATGGTTCGTCCATTGTGGTCGTCTCTGGTCTGGAATTGGATAATTTAGGCTTCTTAAGTTTTATCTGGGACCGTTGTCGACGAACCCATGGTGATGCACTACGGGAATCTATGTGTTTCATTAAACAAGGTTTGTTCCTGAATTTGGTCTCACAGTATGGACAATTATTCGTGGTTTGCATGCACAACACTCTGTGCCTTTGTAAACTCGACCTTGATTTGTATCTGCGGCCACAAGAACAAAAATGCAATTTCTCAATCATCTACAAAATAAGAATATACACATATTTATTTATGTTCTGTTCATTTAAATTTTTTTGAAAAAATGTGTTTGTGTACTATTCCTGTAAACGTGCATCTTCTTATGTCATATTAAAATCAAATTCAGTATTTTCTGTCTCAGTTATTTGTCACAATTTCTATTTGAATGTCACTACGCTGTTGATAGTTGATTCACTCATATAGTTTAAAACGGTCATAATGAACAAGTTAAATATTTTCACCAGAATGTTTTTTAATATGATATATGGTATCGTCAAGTTTGCTAATTATCCGATAGGGACCAATCCAAGTACATGAAAGCTTTGGGGATAATGGTTTGTGCCTAGCATTGTCGTATAACCAGACAACATCACCGATTTTAAAGGATTTTCCTTGTTTCCCTACGTTATAATTTCGTTTTTGTCTCTCGGTATTCTTTCGCTGACATTCTTTATCTGTCTCATGTGTTATCTCAAGTCGCTCTCGTAACTCTGCAGCATATTCACTGCCTTCGGAAGATGGCATCTGTACTGGTCTCCCACTTATAACATATATTGGTAAGTTGATCTTGCTTCCCAACATCATCATTGTAGGAGTTTCCTGAGTTACGTCATGTATCGACGATCATCACAATCTCGCTGATTTTTGTCTATCATCATGGCCATACAGGTTTCAAGGGTTCTGTTAAACCGTTCTACCATACCATTAGATTGAGGATGATATGTCTTCTGTATTCTTAATAAACAACAGAACTGTTGAATGATCTTAGACTGAAAATGAGTCCCTAAATCAGAGTGTAATTGTTCTGGTACTCCGAACCGAAAAATGCATTCTTTAACTAGTCTATCTGCAATTGTTTCTGCTTCTTGATTTCTTAGAGCGTACCCTTGTACCCAACTGGAGAAGTAATCACTTATGATTAGAATGTACTGATTTCAGTTCTTTGTTTTCGGTAATGGCCCAAGTATGTCCATGGACACTCGCTCTAAAGGTACCCCAACTAGATACTGTTTAAGTTTTGGTTTTTGTTTTGTTCCACCAGATTTTCGTGAGCCACACTTATCACACTGTTCACACCAACGTCCAATGTCTCTGGTTATTCCATTCCAGTGATATAGCTGACGCATTTTAGGAATCATTTTACCGATGCCTAGATGTCCTGCTGTTTTTGATGCATGCAATTCTTCGAATGCTTCTTTTCTTAAATTAAATGGTAGTAAAATTTGGAAATGATGTTTGCTTCCATTCTCAGTTTCCGTTCCGTTTAGGCCGTCCTTCATCCTTCTTCTTTTCATTTATGATAAACTGTCAATCTCTATCTTCACCTTGTAAATGTGCTCTGTTGTTGTCTGGCCATTTATTTTCTTTCTCTGTCTCTTGTGAACATGCAGAAGGCAACTGGGACACTTCTTTAGCTTTTGCTGTCCCTTTTTTTTACTTTTGTCCTCGTGTTCTAACTGCTCGAACATACAACGCTTTCTTGTTAGATTTACGTCGTGTTAGATGTGTTTTTTTGTGAGTCAATTTCTCTGGAATCCACCTTATTTTAGTTTCTACCGTTCCAACAGGTCCTGAATGATCCGTTTGTATCGACACATCCTTCTTAGTTGGCTGATCAACTCCTGTAATTAGGTTAACGCCATATGTTACATAGCCGTGGTGTTCACACCATTTACAAGGCATCTGCATTACCATGTTGCTTTCCAGGTCGGTGGACTCTTTCAAACTCAAAGGTACTTAGTAGCCCAAGCCCCCTAGCTAGCTGTACTTCAGGATCTTTGAAGTTAAGCATCCATCACAGTGCACCATTATCAGCCCTAATGGTGAAATGTCGTCCATATAAATAATGTTGAAAATATTTCACAAATGTTACAACTGCGAGTAACTCACGTCGTATTACAAAATAATTCCTTTCAGCCTTGCTTAGAGTCTTGCTGGCATAAGCAATGACCTTAGCATCACCTTAGGATTTTAGCAATAACTGCCCCTAGACCAATATTGCTAGCATCAGTATCAAGAATGAAATCACCATGGGAACTGGGAAATGTGCGAACTGGTGAAAACGTTAGCTTTTGCTGCAAGGTTCGAAAAGATTACATTTCTCAATTAATTTATGCAAGGGCTTGGATATTTAGCAAACCTTAATGAAGCGTCTATAATACGATGCCAATCCAAGAAAACTGCGGACTTGAGTTACGGATGTAGGTGTTGGCCAGTTTTTGACAGATTGAATTTTCTGAGACTCAGTGGATACACCCTCGGCAGAAACAATATGACCTAGATAGTTTACTTTTTCCTGGAACAAATGGCATTTCTTTGGCTTTAACTTGAGCCCAGCTTCTTTACACCGATAAAACATGTTACAGAGATTATTGATGTAATCATCGAAAGATTTACCGAACACTATGATATCATTAATATAGACATCATTAATATAGACAAGACAAATGTTCCACTGATATCCTGCCAGTACCAATTCTATTAAACGCTCGAATGTTGATGGTACATTACAGAAGCCAAAGGGCATCACTTTGAATTGCCAGAGACCGCTCCTTGTTGTAAATGCCGTCTTTTCTTTAGCTTCATCGTCTAATTCCCATTGCCAATTACCACTTGCAAGATCGAGTGTAGGAAAACATGAAGCACCATGTAATGAGTCTAATAAATCATCAATCCTAGATATGGATATGTATCTTTAACAGTCACTTGATTAAGTCTACGAAAATCGATACAAAAAACGCAGACTACCATCTTTCCTTGTTACTAGAACAATTGACGACGCCCAGGGGCTTGACTACTTTTTTATAATTCCCCTTTCAAACATATCTTTTATCTTATATGAATTTCACACTACTAATTTTGTGTCTTTTCCACAGATTCATTCTACATTCTTACACATGTACATAT
>JARFOD010029116.1:0-10671 GCA_031763545.1 Mopalia muscosa
AAGCGGTTTGGCTTCTATCCTGTTCACGTCGTCATCAGGGAAAGTTGGACTGACCGACCGACAGACAGAGTGAGTTATAGAGCTGCTCAGTCGCAGCTAAAAATTAATTTGAATTGTCAGATTCCCTACTTTTTCTCTCTTACTATGGTAGTGGGGACTTATAAAACATATACATTATCACTTTGATCATAAGAAGTCTGTCTCTTTTGAAATTTGGATATAACTACTATTGTTTAAAAATAAACTTACCAAAGATCTTATCAATGGAGTTGTTTGATGGGAGAGTACAGTTAAAGATTGAGAACTGTCTCTTTAGCCTCTCAGGGATATCATTCCTGCCCCCTCCAGGGTGAATCATGGCTGCTATCATCTGTATGTCCACTAGAGAGATCAACTCTCCAGGTTTATCCAGGCTGTACATTCCCTTCATCTCCATCATCTGACGAGTTATCTCGTTTGTCACCTAACAACAATTACTCAATTTTGATTACTTCGAAATAACAATTTATCAGATAGAAAACATTCAGCCAGTGCCGCCTAAAAAATTTACACCAAATCAGCAATTGAAAACAATAGAAAAGACTAAAAACCAGGAAAGGGTGAGTTCTTCAGTTTTGTAATGAACAATATTCTTTTTTTTGATTTATGAAGGAGTATATTAACAAAAATATGTCAGACAAAAAGAAATGCTTTTAGGAAAAGCAATGTTTTGGTGGAAACAATTACCGGTAACTTGAAATATTTGTTTTTTCAGTCTTTCATTATACCCTTATTATAACTGTACTCAATAGGAAAAAATATATCCTGACACACTTGCTGATAGCTCAAATTAGACTGAATTAAAGGTCAATCTTTAAATGACACTTCAGACTTCTGAAGATTCTGCATAGAAACTAGCTTATTTCCCGAAACAGATTATCATATGAGGCTTTAAATTTGTAGCATTTTAGTAGGCATCAAAAGGGTGTCCATTATTATTATTTCAGGTCTTCACCAAAGTTATACATTTGTTAAACTATGTATATATTTGGGTTGAAGAATAGTTTTCTTCTTACTCAACCCAAGGCAGCAAGATGTTAAGCTAGCTTCGTTTTGGAATATTTATTTTTGAGATGGTGATTCTCAGTTGAGAAATTGGTATAAATGAGTTGAAAATAGCAATTTAAGCCCTAATAAAGTTCTGCTCAATACGACATGTTATTCTCAATCACTTCTTCTTGACTATACATTTAAATCATCTCGCTCTGTTTTGAAAACCGATCTATCAGAGCCCTATTATGTCTTGCTGTTGGATGCAGTTATAGGACTGAAAGGGAAAATTGTCATATTTTATAGACTGTCACTGGAAGTGTAGTGAATTGTGGGGGATGTTGCAGATCATGTGACTTGACTTACAGGCCCTTTATCAAGTTGTGATAAAGATTTCAATTATGTGAATAAAACACACAGATAGATATCATTCCTCGATCTATATACGTTCAATTCTTAAAGTGTGTAACTTTATCAAAAACTTGCAATCATCATTTCCACTTATAAGATATATGATTTCCTGACAAAGTGTGTCAACTCATATTTTAAATGTAAGTATTCTACAGAGCTTAGGATTGATAACTTGTGCTATACCAGGGTACAATCTATACTGTATACTCCCAACTGAAAGCAACAACACAAACAAAAATTTGAAAGTGCAACATAAAAACTTAACTGTTTGTCCACGGCTAACATGCCAACACATTTATCCGAGTACGATGGCCTTAATCTGACTCACCTGATCTCCCCATTCGTTAATGATAGGCATGTTAATATCATCCACAAATATAGTCATTTTACGACCACCAGGCGGCCCATAGGTAGTACCAACTCTCTTCTCTACATAACTTTCAACTGTCCTCTACATAAAAGAACATTAAACATCACACAATGTCCATGTAAATAGACTAAAAAATTGATAAGCATTTTGTTAACAGGAAATTTCTAAGTGGAACAATAATATCATGGTAAGCCTTGGATAATAATAGTGAACACAAATATGAGGTATTAAACTGTTATTCATCATTTAAGAAATGCTTACAGTACTGCTGACAATATAAACCATAAACATACTTAAATCCCTTGAAAACAAATAACATATTATTAAATTTCTACAAGACCAACCTGAAACATCATAGGAGTTGAAGCTGATGAGAAATTAAAGCTCTTGCCGAGATGTTTGTCAGGATTGTAGGCAGCCAGGTAACCTTTAATCATCACAGTCTTAGCTGTGCCCTGTTCACCAATTAGTAAAACAGCCTACAAAAAAAGAAGTTTGTCAAGGAAATTGAAATTTCATTCACCTGTTAACTACAAGGGGAATTATAGGGAAGGGTTTTGCTAGTGCGGAATAGATTAATTTTTCTTACATGTAGATTTGTATAGTTTCTCTTGTGACGGGAAGCAAAGTGAGGGGGCTGATAACTCAGGCCTCAAAAAAGCAGTGATCAAAAAGTTGTTACCAAGGTTTAAGTCACAGAAGATCGATTAACTGATCATCTTCAAACAAGCTCAGGGGATCAATTGAATTGAAATCTGTGATATCATTTTACTGATGAACTGAAAAGCACAAGGTGATCAAAAAGATGCCAAAATTCAATTCAGCCAATCAACAGATGATTGCATGAGTGGTTCAATGGGCTCATATTTCAAGACCTGATAACTGGAAATAATTCATAATATCTGACCAGGCAAAGAGCATTCTTTGTTCTGATTGAAATGGGAGATCAGTCAACTACATAAGTTGCTTTCAGAGTCACAGACTCTCAGCAAACACTCCCCATTATCGATCTGATGTGACCAGTTCTTTGGATCACAGTGGACATGTGTTGGTTTGTACACAAAAACACAGTTTGACAAAATATAAGAAACTAAAAAGTTGAAAGATGGACAACCCCATACCATAATATGTCCTATCAAATGAAGGGTGTACAAAAACTTAAAGAATTTACACCATAATTCTGTTAATATAAAATATGTGTTGATGCACACAAACTTATCATTTTAGGACATAAGTAGTGTACCAAGTGTTTTAGTCATCTGTCTTTTAAAGATGCACCTCTTTGCTATTTATTTGCCTTACCTTATTCTGTCTAGCAATAGTATCAATGAGGAAGTTAGTTCTGACATTATCTACATTGTGTACAAGGATGCTGCTAAACTCAGGCACACTGTCAGACGGGTAGTGATACTCCTCTACACGGTTACTCCAGTGTTCCCATTCGCCTGAAACAGAATGCAAACACAGAAATATCATAGGCTTACTGTCATGTTAGATGAGGATTAGAGTTTAACAGGGATGTAGGCACACCTATTCAGTTTCAATTGGTTTTCATAAACATTGATGAAGTTAATGGTTTAACTAATAACCAATGAAAGTAGTTTATGATTTGGTTATGCATGCACTTATATATGGTAAAAAAAAGTAAAACAAAATACTGCACAATTTATACAGTTGTAATTACAGGTTTTCGAAACATATTTTTGAGAAAATAAGGTAGACTATAGATCTGAATTGAAAGCCACACCACTGATATTATGACAGGAAAGCTGCTTACTGTTATTATTTATAAGAGCGAGTTTCAATTTCATACTGTCTTTTGATACAAAGGATTTCAGTTTTAAGTTTTTTATTTAACTGATTTTAAATTTTATTTTAAACTGCCACTAATAAAGAATGGAACAAATTTTCAAAAGTATTTAAAATATGCTTACCATGCTCATCAACAACATATTCAAAGATAGTCTCTCCTTCCTTGACAGGTGGCAGATTGAGGGCACTTTCCTTGTGTTCCACCATAAACTCTTCCATCTTTGCTCTGTCCTCTAACTCCAGTAGAGCACCAAGACTCCACATGAGAGCAAAGATGAACAATTTCTCAAGGTAAGGGGCAGACAAAGTTCCTCTCTCATCTTTGGTAGGGATCAATCCTTCTAGCAGATCACAAGCCTATAAAAGAAAACACAGAGATAGCGAAATAGATTCCCAAATTTAATAGCCATAGCTTTGATTTTAGATTTCTGCAATATTTAGTTATTTCATGATTTGTTTATTAGCTTTATCTAAATGCACTGCAACTGTTATAAAGTGAACAAAATTAACGCCTTAAAAATGTGTCAGTTGTGATATTGTGTGAGTTTATGAAGAGTGATGTACACCTTCATTTATGTTCTGGTTTAATCAAACGCCATAGCCATCAAGAAGCTAATAAATCATAAACTCATTCGCTTTCCAAACCCAAGTAAAATGCAAAGTTGTTGTTTAAAATTGAAAGGGATGCTTTACTTACCTGTTTAATTTGGTTACACTGTAGAATGATCATTTTGGCATTCAGACTCTGAGTGACAAACAAATAAAGGTCTTCAAATATTCTGTCAAAATAGTCTAAGAGAACATCCGCCTCTGCAGGATTACGACTTTTTAACCAGCCCTGTCAACAAGAAAACAAACTTTGCATTAATCATTGAATGCAACATCTCTGTGGCAGGGAAAAAAACCCATGTATTTTCATCCAGTATTAAGAGAAAAAAAATTAAGTCCATATAAGAGCAAGAATTTATGCACCTTTTTGCAATTTTCCTTAAATTCTGAAGTTCCAGTTAAGAAATTCTTGTTGATTAAATCATTAGGTTAGTGATACAGCTTAAATTTTCTATTTGTCATCCGGTCAAATAGTGGTGAAATCTGTTCTTTTTGGATTCCAAATTTGCCACAACACATAGTTTTTTGTTTGTTTTTTCGACAATTCTGTGTATTTTTGTTACAGCATAGCACAGAATATAATTTTTGTTTGTGTTTTGATGTCCTATTGGTGTATTTAACATAAATCATGTTTACAAAATACTCCAGAATACACTGGATAGGCAGGTCTGCATTCTTATACATATACCTGTAGAATTGGCCTCCACTCAAGGGCTGAAGAGCTCATATAAACCATACCATTCCTGGATACAGTGGCAGGGGAGGCATTGTCAATGTTATGTACCTCAAAGACAATCTTACAAGTGGGCGACATTGGAATACGATCACCATTAGCCAATGTTAGTGTCTTGTTATCATCCAGAACAGAATTCAAATTCTCAATCCAGATAGCATCTACAGGACCATCCAATATAATCCAAACATGTTCTCCTGAAAAGGTAAGGAAATTGTTATTATTAGGCTTGGAAATGTTATCAAGGTCTGGATGCTGAGGAGAAATTATTAGCAAAAAAAAAAAAGAGAATTAATAAAAACTAGTCAGCCAGATAAAGGTAACCTTTAGAAAGAATGCAATATTGTGGTAATATACTTTTTTAACATTCAAAGAATAATTTCATGTTCCTATACTTCTTTTATAAATTATTTTAAATCATATAAGTGCTCTCCCTTTTTCCAGTTGCCCCATGTCATGAAAAGATAACAAAACTATGCAAACTGATTAAATTTAAATTTGTTCTTGGCTGACACTAAATGATAATATATGATATTTTTACAGCTCATCATGCATATTACACAAAATAACAATATTTGAGTTACTTGCCCTTCTTTGTTTTTAGTGTTCGCCTCCAAAGTGTTGAGAATATACCATCTGTCCAGTCATTGGTGGCCACATCTAGTCTTCCAAACATCTGAGGTGCTGTGATAGCTTTAGGGTTCATTCTCATCTCTCTATGGGGTGTTCCACAGTCTGTCATAGCCTTCATTAACACACTGATGCAGCGAGACTTCCCAGCACCACTAGGGCCTAGGGTCATCATTCCATGACGTACACGCTGAGTCTCAAACAACTAGTAACAGTATTATAACAAAATCATCAGATGATATTGTGCACAAGAAATGAATGTAAATGAAAGTATGTTTTGGGAATGCATATGCACTTCGTTAGACTAATTTTAGAATCAAGAATAAGATAATGGGTGCTCCTAAAATTATGGCTTGATTTCTGGTCCTTCTTTGCTAATTGAATATTGCATTGAACCAACTCGCTGAGATCATGTATATTTTATCACAGTGGAATTCTTTCTTTGTTTCATAAGCAAGTTGAAGTGCTGCAACATTTTGTTTTTCTCGTTGACCTCCTCAATAAGGGGAGTCACCAATGAGGGGAAATAGGGTCTACAGAAATGGCACATGCTTCATAGAAGGTTTGGTTAGGCCCTTCTATTAAATGACAAATAATATTGTTTGTATTAAAGACAATTAGTTTTCGAAAAGAATAATGTATTACTTGGATGACTTTGAGATTCCAGGGTGGATGATTGACTAGTCCTGAATCATCAACTTGGTTACCAATAGCAACCTGTAGCTCATCATATGAGGCACTATCTAACTGAATACCGGGAAACAAATCTGCAATCAAACTCATAAAGAGCGGTTCATCTTCATCTACCTACAAATAATACACAAATAAAATGTGAAAAGAGGAAAAGAGAAGAGGTACAATATTAAATACACCCCTGATTGTCACTCCAGAAATGTTGAGTGGTGTATCATAGCACAAAACGTGATATTATCACATAGTCATTCCAATATCCAGCATGAGAATGATGTCAGAATAGACATTGAAACACTGCGTCAAAATTATTGCCTGTTTTTTCATTTGCTTGGATCATGCTTCTAACTCCAGCCATATATTTTGATCATGAACAGCTAAGCGACATGGCCAGTGTATGGCCAGTTTAAGCCAACTGTCAATTTTGTTGAGCAGAGTGTAATAAATTCACTGACACAATTAGTCAAATATAGTGCCCCAGAGAAAGAGTTGAATGTGGCATAAAACAATAATTAATCAATCAAATAAAGTTACAGTCAACAATGATGGAAAGGACTTAATATATCACAACATTTGATCAATTGATATATTTTAATCGTTGAGCTTCACTTGGTGAATTGACACCAGTGAAACAAATGCCTAAGGTGAACTGTAATAGAAATATGATATAAAGTAGCTCACCAGTTTGGATAAGTTCATGTCACGAAGTACTCTCATGACAATGGTACTTTCTGTATCATTCGGTCGAGCTCTTTTGTTTGCTCCCAATGTCCTCAACACTGAGAGAATATTCCTCAAACCAAAATCATAATGGACCTGAACAAAAACACAAGTTTAATTATATTCAGCAGCACATACAAGGCTATTCATTCACACAGCAGCACCCAATAGCAACAAAGATTACTGCTCTGAAAAATCAGTATCAAAAACATGATGAGAAAAGAGACTTAAATGACTTATTATGAAATAGAGTTTAACCAAATGGTCTATAGTGGTACTTTCTTAAAGATGTAATTTCTGTGTTGAATGGAAGAATGATGTGTGTTTTGTAGCTAAATAATTATGGAAAGGATATCACACTATCAATTTTAACAGAGTTAGATTATTTATATTAGAGAGACTTACTTGTTTTGACAGCTGTTCCTCACAGAGTTTGTACAGTGTGAAGAATTTCTGGGCTAAAATAACATTTTCTTGGAAACCACAGGCAGCCAATTTTACCCTCATAATGATCTGAAAAAAGAAACCAAACGAGGAAGTTAAAATTTTATGCAGTCTAGGTGGCCAGCTGTAGACTGCGGTTTGTAGCCTGATTAAGGGCTATGGATTCAATTCATGTATAGTTCCCAGCAAAATTTACGGAACTATAATCTGATAAAAGCTAAGAAAGCTTCCTGCCAAAATCATGCAAATACTGTTCATTAATATGTATATTAATACCAAAGCATATTTCAAGGGAGGAAAAATTAAATTCAAATTATTTTAGTATTTTAAAAATAAGAATGGGTGATTCACAATGGATAAATGTGAGTAACATCATTTAAATATGTAACCCCCATGAACGTTGGGACACCGTAGAACATTTGGAGAATCCCATTGAAGTGAATTCAATTGAATGAAAGGGTTTAACATGATTGCACTCACCTGTCTATCGGGCACCATCATAGCCACTGTTCTGAACTGAATCTTCAAGTTCTCTGGTAATTCCTGGCGACCAGCATAACCTGGATTCTGAGAAACAGAAACTTAGATAGGGATCCTTTCCTTGATTTGTAATCATTAGTTATTACAAACTGAGATTTGAATGTTTCACTATTGATACACCTGGGGTTTTTGTTTGTTAATTGTATTATTCTTATTAAGATCACAATTTATTTTCATCAGCAACTCTACTCCAAAATATTTTAAAATAGTTCATCTGTGATAATAGACAAGCACTCCAAGTGTCTCGCCATGTGGTCATAGTACAAGCTGCAATGTCATTTGATAATTTTCTTGGCATATACAATGTAAAAACCAACGCAGTCATGTTGAACATGTATCAAACTAAGCTGAACATTTATGGTGTTAACTACATGGTGTTAAAAACCGCAAGAGAACAGTTTTCATATTTTTTATTAGAATACATAGATCCTCTACCAAAAATACTCTAGAACAAAAAACATACAAAACATCAACATCTATTTTTGTGGTTTAATTTAATGAAGGGCGCTGTAAATCAGCGGAAGAAAGGCAAGACATTTCACATGTTTGTCAGATTGTTCGGCTGAGACTGACATGCGTTAATTTGCAATACACATTTGCAATTCAAAAATTTATTTGGCAATTTACTTCCAATTGACCTTATATGACAGTGTGCAAGTCCAAATGGCTGAAGAAAAACCACCCTGGACTAAAGAAAGACAGGACAATCACAAGTCAAAACAAACACCAGAAAAATATCAGTTTTGTCTTGTCTAATAGGTCTGAGAGCAAATATTTTGATGCAATAATTCTCAAATATTTGTAAGGAATTGTAGCACTTTACAAAACTTGCACTAAACTATAAAGGTATTTAAGTTCAATAAAATTATATAACAGTTGAGGCTTAAACAGTGTTTTATTTACTTGGTATAAAGTTGAAAAAGCAGTGTTATGTAAATATACAGAGCATAAGTTTAACAGTTTAGATACTGTGTTACAATCAAATTTACCATGGTAATAAACAGTCCAAACTCTGGGTTCAGTTCCACAATATCACCATCAGTGAAAATAAACTCTCTCTTCCTTTCCTTCTTAGATGTCAGTACAATGTAGATCTGTTGAGCAGCCACAGACAATACAGGAAGATCAATTCTGTTAAATTCGTCAAAACAACCCCAGGATCCGGACTGGGCTAATCCTATGAACAAAACAATTGCAACATATTTAGTTATTTTAAACTGAAATCATTTTTTTTATTAAGATGTTAAAACCATGAGTTTTTAAACGTACAACGTTTTTTTGTCGTAAGGCATTTTGTGAAAGTGACCCAAGGCACCAAAGTTATAAAAACCCTTGAGTATGCTTAAGATGATATTTCATGCTCAAGTGTGTCAACTCTGAGGTTCGTGTTCGAAAAACCGAGACTCGGCCCCGGATCTTAATTATAAGAGTACCTTTATAGATTCTGCCGAGACCTCTGAAGTCCATCTGATCAGAGCAATTAAAGACAACCACATATTTGCCGAGTGCTTTGCCCATATCTTTGGTAGTCTCTGTTTTCCCTGTCCCAGCAGGACCCGCTGGAGCTCCTCCCATTGACATGCCGAGAGCCTGTGCCAGAGTGATATAACACCTGTCAATAAAATGAAATATTATTGTGCATTTTTTTTTAAGAATTGGACATGATTTTTTTCTCTGACTTCTAAAAAGCTTACAAAGTTATCAACATCATGGCACTAATATTAAAGTCTACCATTGGTGAAACCCTTACTTGTTCCAGGCTATTAATTACTAAAATATGTTACACTCAAGGGTCCTTTTGAGACACATAATCAAGACTTCTAGAGGTTACAAAATTTATTTACAGAACATTGCAGGGCTTACCTATCAGTAAGTGGTGTAATGACGAGTCGATCGGTACAACCAAGGAACTCATTTTGGTAGATGAAGTCTACATCTGTGATCTTCACAATACATTGATCTGTGTCATCATTGAAATAAAACCTAGCTTGCTTCAACCATTCAAAATCTGTCATTGATTTTATGTGCATCCGAACCTAAAAAGAAAATCATTATCATAAACATACATGATGAATTAACATATGTTTTATTCAGATAGCCTAGTTCATTACGAGTGATTTTTTAACAAACAAATAAAACAACATGGTGAAAGAGTCAAACTGATTATCAATTTTATAAGAAAAATAATTAGCAAATTATACATAAATCTATTATATGAAAGCTTTTCCTTTTAAAAGTTTATATACAATGGACTAGTGTCTAGTGTTGGACTGGTGTGGTTTTATCTTAAATGCTTTGTTTCAGCAGTAAACAATTACCACATAAAACAGTGTTAAAAAATGTTGAAAGTTTAATAGAAAACGTTCTCAATAGTGTACATGTATATGATCTAACCACGCTACATACAAGATTCCTGATAAGAGGTGTATCAACCTATTTTAAGCCATGAAAAAATGTTAATATACCTATGAGAAAGGAACTTTTTGTACTAAATATGCATTCTGAACTTCAAAAACACCCTTTAAATCAAGGGAATGAGTGTTCTCAGTTTTGTTCACAGCATATCTCGTGATTTCATTTACTGTACAGTTAAAAAAGGTATACCAACATAGAAGTGAACTGTGCCAGTAAGTTTACACTAGCAACGGGGTTTGATCAACAAAATACGTTGACATATCTGTGT
>JARFOD010029127.1:0-10670 GCA_031763545.1 Mopalia muscosa
TTAATAAAAAACAAACCCTGTGAACACTTATCAGTCTATATTTTCGTTGATTATATAACGAGGATCTGTATGTTTTCTTAACGATGATTAACATCAGCTATATGAGAATCTTTTCCCCTCCTTTATTAATATGTTAATAGAAAAATGTGAATTTAATTTGAAACACACCTATGGTGTTCGCTCAAGTAGAGCTTGCGTACCTTTAAAGCTCAGATAGACCCCCGAGGAAATACATGTTAATATCTTTAGACAAGCTCTGGGTAAGTTGAGGGTCAAAATAAATGAATTCATTGTTTACACATTTTATTTTTCTTTCGACAGTAGAATCTTGTGGTGTATCTACAGAAAATTATTACTGCTTAAAATATAACGGTTTTTGGTAGAAAAAAATACTTATTCAATATTGGCCTAAAACATTACCATTACAAAATATAGTTCACTACTGATTTACAGTTTTTAAAGTATCTGGTAAAATGTGGGTATTTTATCGATATTACCGATTGGTTTTGATTATTGCTCCGTTTGGCAACCGCTTCGTTTTAAAATTGTTCTGTTTGAGTTTTACTCCGCTTGATAATTGATTAACTTTTTATTTGCATTGTTTGACCATTGTTCCGTTTGACGATGCTTTGTTTGACCATTGTTCCGTTTGACGATGCTTTGTTTGACCATTGTTCCGTTTGGCGATGCTTTGTTTGACCATTGTTCCGTTTGACGATGCTTTGTTTGACCATTGTTCCGTTTGACGATGCTTTGTTTAACCATTGCTCCCTATTACAGTAGCTCCGTTTGGCCACTGTTCCGTTTGACCATTGCTCGGTTTGACAATGGCTCCGTTTGACAACTGCTTCGCTTTATAATTGATCCGTTTGATTATTGCTCCAGTTTATAATAGCTCCATTTGCCCATTGCTCAGTTTGGCTATTGCTCATTTTGACTATTTTTCAGTTTCGAAATTGCTCTGCATTACAACTGTTCCATTTGACAGCTGCTTTGATTTACAATTGCTCCGTTTCAAAATTGCTCTTCTTGAAAATTACTTAATTTGACAATAATTGTTCTGTTTGACCATTGTTCCATTTGGCAATAGCTTCGTTTGACAATTTATCCGTTTAACCATTGCCCAGTTTGACTATTGCTCACTTTGGCAATTACTATGTAAGATAACTGCTCCGTTTGACAGCTGCTTCGTTTTATAATTGTTCCGCTTTAGTATTGCTCTTCTTGATAATTGTTCCGTTTGACCATTACTCCGTTTGACCATTGCTCTATTTTACAATTGACAGTGTACAATTACTTTGTTTGGCAGTTGCTCCGTTATATCATTCGTCCGTATTCGTGTTTCGAATATCCGTAGACATAAACTTGACCTCTATTGTATTTCCGTTACTTTGAGACAGCACTTACTATTGAACAGTTTGGTCAGTTTCTTGTTCAGAGAGGCCAGTATTTAATACTGGTGATGTACCTCGCTCCGGGTGTCCTTGGTTCGCTCCCTGGTCGGGTATCAAGTTTCAAGTTTGTTTATTGCAGCCATTGGCAGGATAAACCAAGTAGGCTCCTCTCCCAAAATACCAACAGCAACGTAAATACACATAAATATGTTAGAGATAATAAACGGGTGTTACTTTGCCAACGTTTCTGAAATATAGAGTCTGGTCAATTCAATTTAATTCAATTCTTTATTCGCCCTGACCAGAATAACTGGTATCGGGGTAAACATGTACAAATCATACACATGGCTTGTAGCAGCGTTGACCAAATTTGATGTAATTATAAAAGTACAAAACTGTAATATAAACGATACTATCTGTTACAACTAAGAAAGATTTATCCCGCGATAGCCAATATATGGTTGTAATGACCATCTAAACGGTTCTCTCTTTTTGGCTGCCATAGCGACGGAACAAAAACCGGGAAATCAATTTTGATTTAATGTGATCAAGATTGATTACTGAAATCTTTTTGGGGGGGAATTATTTTAGTTGAAATTTTGTACAAAATCGATATAGCACAATTAACCCATATGATATTGTAGGTCATTTAATGGACAATAATGTTCTAAGAACTCCTAAATTGATGCCTCGATGACATATCTGTTTGTGCCGTTTATAATAAGGTCCTGATGCGTTGTGATAAAGTAATGAAATAACAGTAACTATAATGAATTGGCTTTTCTCGTGTGTATCTTCCTCTATAGGCTCGAGTCCGCATGTCGACTCTCAGGTATATTGATGAGTCAAAAGATGTGGCTCGGGCAATTGCGGGGACTTTTTTTTTATAAGGTTTCCTCCTGGTTTTTAACCGTGATAAGGCAAGGAGTAGTGTGAAGCGGACAATCCGTCGTCATATAAGTGATATACCATTGAGTACGACGTAAAACCCCAATCCAACAAACAAAACAAATCCTCTGTAGGCAGCCATTTTGAAATTCATGACTTGATAATGTATACAGTGCTGATTATTTCAACTTTTAGTCATATAAATTGTATTATTTATTAATGATATTTGTGTTGTATTTTTAAGTACTTCTCTGTCACTTTTTAGTTAAGAATTTTGGAAACAATTCTACTTGAATTGTACATTATATGATATTATACATTTATTCTTCCTAAATGTGCATTTTGTATTGGAAATCGGTCAATCAAACATGAACAGAGACCTGTACGTTAATCTGCATAACCCGGCCGGCTGGGAGCATCTGGTGTAGTCATATTCAAGGGGCAAACTAAAAAGATATGTTTGTTGATGTCAAAGTTCATTCTGTTTGTCCTGTCTTGTTTTATTAAGCTGTACCAATTGTGGTTTTCTTAATAGACTTAATGGACTTAAACACGGTATCAAACAACAATCAAAGGAGCGAACTAGCATTAAAAAAACTAATTATATAATTCGTGATTGCGTACGGTACGATTTTTGGCTTGTCTATCTATCTGGAATGCTTGTTTGTAATATAATTTGTAATATTAATGGACGCCGGATACGACCACATTAGTGGTTCCTTGGTTTTGACAGACACTAGAAAACAACCAACTATTTAGAAGGCAGACCTTTCACCCCAAAGCGGAATATTTTAAGAATATACTGTGTTAACCATTTAAACACATGTACATGTACTATAAAGTATTTACAATAGTTGTTGTGTATATGTTTATCTATTTTATCTAGGTATTATTAAATATGTATCACTTGGGTTATCTATATTCGGCTTTCGCTTGAAGTGTTTTTTTTCCTACTGGCGCTTTTATCTAGTTTGCGACATAAGGTCTATCTGAAATTGCCCAATTTTGATGTTATCCGAAAAGAAAATGAGCAAAAAATAAGCTCTATTCTCCCTTTATTAGAGCTGCTCAGTTTGGCAAAGGTTATAGCCGCGTTTAAGACAGGACCACCTCGGGGGCAGCGTGCCAACGTTCGTTGAATGGTCGTTTAAAGTGACTGTCTCGGTCAACGAGCGCGGGTCACATTTCTGTAATTACCGCGGTAATTGTGCGTTTCGCGACATCAACTGAGTCAGATACGCGAGCTTACGTGTTGTGTTACAAGCCCAGTTAAATACCGACTCGACAGTAATAACGTGAAAATAACAAAAGACTCTGCTCACTGTTACCCATTACCTATCCCATGTAAATAAAGTCAACTTTGGTAAACACAATGCTCTTTGATCACATGAAACGGTCCCCAGGCAAAACAAAATAAATCATTTGCCCCTTTAGTTTATTTTTATCGCCATGATATCTCTTACACCGGTTAGCTTAATCAATTTCCCGTATATTGAAAAAGATATATGCACATCAAAACATGTCCGTGTTAATTTTTTTTTCTTTATTTTTTTTTGCTTTTTGTGAAAAAAAAACTGTATTAATTTGCTAACTGTCTGAAACGGTTTAACCGCAAAACTCTCGTACCGGGTACGACAAACTTACGTCACATCTATCTATTCAACGATTTATTTTTTAGCAATATTGTGTAAAAAAAATCTATCATAGAACTTATTGTTGAAGATTCGCTAACATAACATCATATTCACAAAAACCGAATACAAGTTTGCTTAAACTTACTTTAAAAAACCCGGGGGACATTCTCAGCCTGTATTGTGCAAAAGTGCACACACCGCACAGCTAATGAAAAGAAACATTTACAATGTGACTAGAAAGAAAATGGAGACACGTGTACTGGAACAATTGTTTAAAAGTGTCAACTTTTTAAATGTGTTGTGTAATAATGTTTCCTTAGAAACATTATTGGTCTCAGCTTTTATATCAATCTGCTTTATTTATTTCACTAGTGTGATGTACTCGGAAGATTTAACAGGTACACAAAGGAAGCAAACGCGTGTTAATCTGTATGGGTACACGATATAATCCATAGAGCTTACTGTGTACTAATTGTGACAATAAAGTTTTTAAAAAAAGAAACAAACGCGTACTTTGGTATAGCCTTATTACGCGGATCATGTGCGGAGTTGTTTTTTTGTAGATGATAGAATTTCACGGATAATTTCGTTAAGTCGTTCCGGTCACCCAGTGTCAAAATCCGTCGTTTACAAAGAAGATATTCATCTGTTGCGCGTCTCATATAACAAAGTATTGTAAGCCTCAAAGCGACTGATGTGTCAAACTGTTTGTGAGGTTATCTGTTGTTGTTGTTTTTTTATGACTTATTGTCTCTGGTGATCTATCTATACATATAATTATAAAATGCGTTTGTGAACAACAGTTTCTAGTACTTTATGAAACGTTCATTTTAGTAAATAAAGAAAACGTTTTCATAAAGTTAAATAACAAGAAATAGATTGAAATTCTAAATTCCCCACCGAAATATTACCCCGGGATAAAAATGTAAAAAAAAAAAAGAGAAGCGCTCGGCTAGACTACTTGAGTGAGTAAAACGTTGTGTATCCGGCAATGGCAACGGTGGGTTTCACGAAGTTCCCTCCCAGTTTTCCACCTTATTTAAGCAGAGAGCATTGTGATAGACAATCCGTGGTCATATAAGTAAAATAGCCTCGATTACAACATCAAACCCCAGCCCCCCAAAAAAACAACAAACAAATAATAAAAAAAAAAACAATTATGTCGTATTTTTAAACGGACACGGTTAATTGGTTTGTTTCATTCTTTTTTTGTGATTTAGGAAAACGATCTCGAGGACTTAAAACGCAATAGATTTAACTATTTTTTTAAAGATTGCTTACATTTCATTTGATATAAATCGCAAAAAAAAACCAACAACATTTATACACTCAATTATTGCTTACCAATTAAAATTTCCTTAAAAATATATTTGCTTTTTTTTCTTTGTCTTGCAGATTTTTTTCTTGTTTTGCGATGCGCCTTGAATTATTATGCCAAATTAAAACACAATAGATTTAATTAAATTATTTTTAAAATGTGTGCTTACATTTGCTTTAATTTAAATCGCAATACGGTTACATAACAATAATTTATTGCTTACGAATAAGATTGTCTTTAAAAAATATATCTAGTTTTTTTTCTTCGTCTTACAGATTATTGCTTGCTTTGCGATGTAAAAGAACTATTTTGATGACAATGCATCTTGAATTATTATACAGAATTAGACAAATTTAAAAATTAATGAGGACATGAAATATGTGTTTAATTCAGTGCGAAAACCACATATAAGTTAAATAGATTTGTTGAGGATTTTTTTGAGGATGGAGAGTCAACTGTCTCTACGGGAAGCTTTTAAATTTCTTTACTGTGTAATGATAGGCAAATACATTGGTTTGGCCAATAGCAAAGCAGAGAGATAATTAGGTTAATAATTCAGGTTAATGATATCGTTTATAATGATAGTTGATTAAACTGATCACAACTGTAGTTCAATACAAAATTCCTGAATACCCCCCCCCCCCCCCCCTCCCCCTATCACAGAGAGGACACCCACTTGGTGCAATGCCAGGACATCCCAAGCAGATTGGCTTCTTGTTGCCCTTACATTCTGAGAGTATCTGGGCAACATGGAGATCTTGAGTGAAATTTAGAAGCAGACAGATGTTTTGTTTTTGAGACATTTAAAGTTTTACATAGGAATGCCCGATAAGAATAATGTTGATGACGTAAACATTTAGACGAAGACATGCAATTTATGTAATTGAACATGGCTTGACTAACATCTGAAGAATGCTCACGTTTCTTTTTTTCTATGCATCTTTTTTTATTGTATGTTATGTTTGCAATGTAAGCTGTCGAGTTTGTTAGCGTTTTATTCTTCATTGATAGGACGATGCATAGTTACATCATTCTTGTTACGTCATTTTGTGCTGCTTGTGTGCATTTTAAAGTCATGCACTGTTACACTCATTTACAGTAATGAAGTTTGTCAAATAAATCTGTTGCTAAATACAAATCCTTTGTTTGACAGCAGTGTCACAATGAGGATAGCAATTAATTTAATTTAATTAATAAATGTATGGAAGTCGATACAGATGAGTTGCAAGCGAATATGCAATATGCTTTCATATAATATATATTGTCAAACTTTTTAAAAGTGTTCAAACGACAAATATGTTTATGCACCAGTTTATACCTGACAATGATGACGTACAACCACCGGACGAGGCAGCTCTTTTTAAAATACTAAATTCAGTTATTTGCAATATTCGCAAAATAATATTAATATAATTTTTTTTTTGTACCGATAATATACATTTTTTAGCAGCTGCATTTTTGAAATTTTGGTGTAGACAAAACCTCCTCCATAACACTCCCTCGGAAGCACGTGCTGCCGCGTGCAAATCCAAAAGAATCACTTTTAAGTCATTGTCACAAAAGACGAAACGAGACTCGACTCAACTCAACGAGTCAGTTGTGTCAAACTGAGGTTAGCTGATCAAAGTCTGTAGTTCAATTCAAACCATTGCGATGGATCTCATTCATCCGTGCGGGCGATTAGAGGGAACTTCATGTTGCCCTAGTGCTCTCTGTGCTAAAGGGGGACAGGAAGCCGATCTGTTTGTGGTGCCTGTATTACGTCCTGTTGTTGTCATGTATTTGTTCCGTCTTGTCTTTGTTTGTTGCCAGTGGTGCTGAGGTGTTTTCAGTCACCCATCGTGTTGGCACGTCGTCGTATAAGTGAAATACCCTTGAGTACGACGATTTACCCCAATTAAACAATTATAGAAATGAATCCCCAGTCGCTTTTTTATTTGCGAGACAGTGACTGTTAGGCTTTTCCATAGATCGAGCGTTTCGCGCCAATTTAAGCTATATATCATGTGACGTGTCTCGACGCCGATTAAACATATTAAACGTATTCCAACACCATGCGACGTGACACAGCTAACGTCGTAAGAGGCGTCACACCGAGACCGTTACCAGCGGCTAGTTGAGTTCACTAGAGTCGTATAGGCTGCTGTCAGGTTGACATGACATGGGCTTTAAAACCGATGACACTTGCTGGCAACAACATGTCCAATCTTGTTAGACAAGAGGCTGAGGAATCAGGTTGTAAGTCAAAGGAGACAAGGCTAAGATCGATTTTCTTACAATTACCTAGTTATTTATAACTTGACATTTCGGCTAAACCAGCTTGATTAGGCTGTTGGGAAGCCGTATACGGTAACTTTACGGTCAGCAAATTGATTTGACGTCAATCCAACCGATTTTTTTTTTGGTAAGAAAAGCCATATAAAAATACTTTGAATTTCAGCATATTCCGAATAGTCTTAATTGTCACTGTGTCAGCTAAACCCCAAACTGACTCGATTAAGCTGAAAAAACCGCTGTAAAATTTGTATGTGCTATGCTGTATTGTAGATCTAAGGGCAATGTCCGGTCGAAACAAACTTGAGTAGGCCTACATACTTCATTTTAACAACAAAAAAACTCGTACATTGAGCGAACTTCAACATCACAGATCTCAACGTTAAGATTTGATGTAGAGGTGACTTGAGCAATGTATTGTGCTATGCTGTATTGTAGACCTAAGGGAAATGTCCGGTCGAAACAAACTTGGATACATACTTCATTTTAACAAAAGTCTCGTACATTTAGCGAACTTCATATAAAGGATTTGACGGAGAGGTGACTTGGGTTTAGATAGTTTATTCTGGAAATCATGTATCCATTTGGGATTTCCCTTTAGATGAATACGTGACCAAATTAGTCAGCAAAGGCTTTATTTTTCCCCAAAATATAGCATGTCGTAATTGTATAATGTTAAAGAGGCCTCGACAATGTCGTTTTGACCTATTTGCCAACTTTTTTTTTCGTCTCGTCTCATAGCCTACATACCGATTGAATCAATTTTTCTGAAAAGATTTTAAAATATAATGGAAATAGTTCTTGTCCATGCTCGATGTCAGTGGTGTCGAGGGTGGTTTCCTTCTGACACCCATTCGACTGACACGCCTTCGTGTGGGTGAAAAAAAACATTAAATAGGGCGACACACTCCAGTCAATCGAACAAACATAACCCCGTTCTGGCCATTTTTAAAACAAACCCATCGACTTTTGTCACCGCATAAAAAAATAACTTGTGGTCGCCTTTGTTGATTGCCTGGTTTTTTCTCTTTTACGTTGGCGCGTTTCATATAAGTGAAATAACTTTAACTACGACCTTAAACACGAATAAAACAAAGTCTACTTTCACATCGGCTGTTACATGTATTTATTATACAGTATTCGTAAAATTTTTACACAAAATTGTCGATTCGTAATAACTCAATGGCCACTTAAGGCTTCCATACATTTCAAACATAACTAGGGCCTAAAACACGAATAAAACAATGCTTACTTTCCTATTGGTTGCTTAAAGTATTTATTTTATAAACGGTCGTCAACTATTTACTTGGCCATTGATAACTCAATGGTCGCAACATGCTTCCATACATAACACATCAAACCGTATCAGAGACGCACATCACAATACACTTAGATTGTTGACACAGCGACATGCGATTATCTATATAGCTATGACTTCAGTGGCGTGCGTTACATACCTACAATTTAAAGCAGCAAATAAATATGATTATGTTCTAACCTCAATAATATAGGTTGTTGTAAGGAAGATGTGCAAAATAGTCAAACAGGGCAATGACCTGTGATATATTGACCAGTATATTAAGAAGTAGATGTACAATTTAAAAGAAAACATGTTGACAGCTTACTGGGTTATACAGGAAGCATATTATAGTCATTGCCATTTCTGTTTAAAATAGCGTGGTAACGCTGTATTGTCCCTAATTCAATCTCGCTTGGATTTTGCGAACAATTCGCGTAATTGTTGAAATCGTCAAATTGGCATGTCCAATATTGTGGAAATATTTTTTTTAAATTAACTTTTAATATACTAAATAACATCCAGGCCGGGTCAATTGTAAACAAAAATTTCATCAAGGCACAATTTAGCTATACAATGCCAATGATGTTATTCCGCGTAAACTGACTGACTGGTTAGTGCGTCTGCTCACATATTCTTATTAAAAGTCCACGAGTTTGAGTCCATCTGATGAACATCAGGTAAATGAGTGCGTCACGTGATGTGGCCCCCGGCATTCTCGTGGTGGTTTGCACGAGGTTTTCCACCATATCAACTCAGGGAAAAGGGCTAAATGGGCAATTCGTCATCATATACGTGAGACACCTGCAAGTATAACGCTACAAATCATACAATTAAACAAACTAGCCATTTTTGTCTTTCAGAAAATGAGCGGAAGTTCATACTGTAAAGAAGCAAATTTTTAAACCTTCCCGACCTTATTTCCATGATGTTTAAAATCAGGACCATGCTATGTTGTTGTTTTTTTTTCATTACTCTAAGTAATTTTCGTAAATCTGAACAACAATTTACAACTGC
Source organism: Mopalia muscosa (assembly GCA_031763545.1). Taxonomy (NCBI): domain Eukaryota; kingdom Metazoa; phylum Mollusca; class Polyplacophora; order Chitonida; family Mopaliidae; genus Mopalia; species Mopalia muscosa. The sequence continues at coordinate 9,823 of JARFOD010029127.1, forward strand.
GATGATGTTTTACAGCTACGGATCAATACAATTATTTTTTTAAGGATACTGACCAATTAAATTATCCTTAAATCACAAATGCCTTCCGTTTTCTTTTACCCACATTGCGCATTGAAATATTTTTAGGCTGCTAAAATTTGTTGAGTAACTGAGGAGTAACAGACTATAACTCTGACACGTGACTTCCTATCAAGAGCACAATGCTACAGGTGAATATACACGGAATCTCCTACCGCCGACTACATTATACATTTCGGGTTGAAAAGCTAGATTGAAAGCCCACTTTATAGATACAAGACGATGAGCCCCTTATTCGCTACACCTTTAAAGCAAATCATTCAAGCTCTTTTGTAAAATTGTTATTGAGACCGACAGAGCTTTTCTCTACCTGGGCTGCTATATATAATTGGCGGAGCTACCGCAGGTGTGTTATGAACTGCTCTACTCAATTCAATTAACACCTGTGAACCAGTTATTTATTTGTTTAGCGAATTTCTTTGTTAATTCCTGCAATACCTAGAAACACTTACAGAACAGTATTAATCTGGAGTGCCTCACACCTTCTCGATGTATTGTAAAATATAGTTGGTGTTTAGGTTTGAAAGAAACGTGTAAACTATTTCTATAGTGAATGAGAAGTGATACGGACAATGTCTGATGTATGTTCTCGGCATTTAATTCCTCTTTACTGATGATAGGTAGCCCCAAGATCGTTCTTAAGGAAAGTATTTCTTGACAATTCATTTTCTTAGTTGTTGGTTGTCTGACTTGCTCATTCATTCATTCATTCATTCATTCATTCATTCATTCATTCATTCATTCATTCATTCATTCATTCATTCATTCAT
>JARFOD010029138.1:0-10670 GCA_031763545.1 Mopalia muscosa
TTTATAAAACATCGAACGTAAAAATGTTCAAAATGTCGCCGTTAGTTTGACAAAATAAAAAGCCAATAAATCAGAGACAAAACGATGGGTTCAATGCGCATTTATAATACGAGTTATTTCCCCCTTCTTTCGAATACCAACGAACCCTTTTATCGTTATGGTTCCATTTAAAACCATAGCAATGCTTCGGGGTGGAAACAGTTCTATATAGAATTATACTCGTTTCTGAAGAACCCTCAACGAACCATTATTTCCAAGAGTGTACATAGCCCGAATTAACATTGGGCTTAAATGTTTGCCTTTTCAAATAATACAGACATTCGACGTGCAAACATAGTCCGAATGCGGCCGCGCGAATTACCAGATTTCAATATGATCTGTATCTTAACCAACGTCTCGCAATCGGACAGCACAAACATTTACAGTCGCAAATTGGACTATATACACGCAGATTAAACCGCTAAAAGATTGACAATTGTACATTTCCAATCCATTGGTACCTGGAATTAACACGAATTATCGCCAGGAAGAGCAACTGAAGTTCAAAATCTTGAACTCGATATTTTTCTGTTTCATTCTTGGGAAAGTATGATAGTAACGCATGCGCAATGCATTATACGTCATTGTTAGTTTACACAAACCTGCGGCGGAAATTTTCAAATTTTGGCGGGATTTAACCCGAACCGATTTAAATACAGAGTGATTGATTTTTTGGTGTTTTACGCCGTGCTCAAGGGTATTTCACTTATAGGCCTATGACGGCGAAGTATTCCAACAATAATTGACAAAAGCACAACCAAGATTTGAACAGTTTCATAATGTTGGAAAGTTAATTTTCCTCCTGTGCTATAAGTAAATACAGCATTGCTACTCTACAAACAAACTGCCCTTGTGTTCTTAAACCTAAAAATTTGTACCACAAGTTTACACAGACACTTGCATGACACTCATCTCCTTGTATTCCTGACAGGTCACAGGTGCATTTTAAATTAACCTTCTGGAAAGTGACACTTCCAACCTTCAGAAATAAATGAAGCCCTTGCAGTGGATTTTTTAATTTCCTGCGTCTCGAGTGCGACGTACGCCTGCAAAATGTTTATTAAAAGCAAACCCAGTCTAGCACGAGTACATTCTAAAACAGAATCGATTCTACTTTCAACGTCGAGACATTGACTTCCAGATAGTGTACACCACGGTCATCTTGTTTTGCACTTCTTTCATTTACTGATTCTTTGTAAAATGTCGCCCACAATATTGGCGGAAATTAACGCGCGATGGCCTGGCATAGCGTACGAGAGTTGTCTAAGTCTCGTCCACTATAGAAACTCTCGCGAGATTACGGCTGTTATTGGAAGACATTCAGATCTGGTTTGCGCCAGAATGCGAGATTGTTAATAGAGGATACTTAGCGCCTCGCTCAAGAGTACTTCACGTACACACGACGTCAATATACTTCAACACTAAGTAACCACATTGACTAACCATAAACGGTAATGTGTTTTGGTCGGTTGTAAAATTAAAGTACCACAGGTGTTATTCTTGTAAAGACAATGAGACTTTATGTGTGTTGGCCTTTGCCGGAGAGAAGAAGTCGGGGAGGCACGCATAGTCTGTTTATTAGTCTAGGATCGACCATTGTCACAGCGATGGCGCGATACGATGATCAGCTAGATGCAGAGTTCTGTAATAGTCTATTATACAATGTAGCCTTATTTAGAGATACCGGTGCCGAGTTGGATTGCACAAAACATTAGAGCGTTACATCGAGATCCGTTATTGGCGATTACACAGTTTGTGACGATTAAGCGCTGTATCTAGATGCGATGGCACGTGATGCCATGGAGCGACCGGGCGATGCCATGGAATAATTATATAGAATACTAAAATAGCTAAGCACAACATTTGTAAAAGCCACGGTGAAGTTTTCAATCACATCTTTAACTCTTATAGTTCCTCTCGCATTGACGGCTTTTTATCCTTACCAGAGAACCTAAACAATACAGAACCCCCTAGACTTTATAATTGACAAGTCCTTCAATTGATTTCAAAATAAACCCTCGTGGAGATTTTTGTTCAAACCAAGGCACTTAAGAGCTGGGTTCGCTTAACTGATATGTTTGACCTATTGACCACCTGTTCATGCCATCACCATTTAGCTAGATGATCTTTGTATTGCTGTTTTAAGAAATTATCCGTCGGTATATTGTTGACATCTTCTTTACCCAAGAGTTTTATTCCGACCTACTGTGCATTACACCCCTTGACGGATAATTCGCATATAAACGGACCTAGATTCCAAGCGATTGATTGGGTGAGTGGGAGCCTACAAGCAACCAATCACATGTTGTTGTATAAGAGGACAGCGATAGTCAAAAATGAAAGTGGGAAGTGTTGTCGAAAAAGGGATATGTTTGTGGTATCTACTCAACGAGAGTTGAGTACTTAACAGTGAGAGTATTGCATTTGTACCAACTTGATCATTTTTTTCCGCTAGGGGGCGTAGCTGTAATTCAATGTATATGTTATTAAAGGGTTGTAATGCAGAGTAGCTCGGAATAAAACTTGTTGACGATTTTTACTTTTACAATCGGCGAAATCCATACACGAGAAAAGCGCTTGTAAATCCACAGTTTCTATGAAATTTTTCTCATTACTGATGATCTCATTCCTGAAGTGTCAAAACGTCGGGTAAACATAAAGTTCCCTGCGGTCGGAATTACACTTGTAATGAATCATACTGCCCTCTGATTTAGGACAGTTTTTAAAAAAAGTAGCATTGCAGTCTTTACTTAGCTCTGGCGGAAGATTAACTTTCCAACGGTATCAAAACACTTAAAAATTTATGGTTATACCAGTGTCAATTGTTGTTGGAATACACCGCCCTCACATAAATGAAATACTCTTGAGCACAGCGTTAAGCACCAATTATATCAATGTTTATTACACTAGATTAATCAGTGGACCTTCACTTGTTTTGGCTATATATGGTCTCTCAGAAGCTCGGGCCTGCGCCAGTGGCTTATAAGTTGAGTTTCCGCTTCCCAACCCTTACTCGATGTACCGGGTATACCGTCCACGGGTTCGAGTCCGCCTGTCGACCATCTGGTATATGGCTCAGTCACAAGATTTGGCTCCGGCTATCGTCGGATTGGTTTTTACAGGATTGCTCCCATTTTCTACCGTATTTACGCAGGGAACATTTTGAGATGGGCAGTCCGTTGTCATATGAGTGAAATACCATGCATTTGAGTACCACGTTAAACCCCAAGCAAACAAACAACCTTTGAAGATCGGTACATTGTTCATTCCATGGATTAAATTAAGTTATGTTGCTTCTCGGATAATGCATTATCCAACGGAAAGCAGTGTTAGGCATATATGCATCTTCTCTAGCCAAGGGTTACTATTCCGAGCTACTTTGCATTTGAACACTCGGCAGATAATTGATGTATTATAAGAGTTTCAGCTACGCTACCTGGCGGATAAAACGATCAAAGTTCTAGCTAACTCCCGCGGTTTACAGTTACATTCACCACCAAAGTCACTAGCCAAGTCTTCTAATAGCACAACATCTGATTGGATGCGTAGAAGTTCCTACGCATCCAATCAATTGCGTGAAAGCAGAGTCCCATTATACAGCACTTATCCGCCAAGGGTTCAAATGCAGAGTAGCTAGGAATAGTAACCCTCGGCTAGAGAAGATGGGTGACACCTTATGACCTCATTTTTGTAATGGGGTGTTCACTGGTTAATCACTCCTTCACACAAATCCTACCTGCGGAAATTGATGTGCAGATGCTGGTAAATATAGGTGTCCGGTAGCAAAATTGCGATGCATTCTTACTCTCATTCATCTACCAAGGCCAAGCGTTGTCACTAACATGTGATAAAAACAGTGACGAGAATTTTCCGATGGTTAACCGATCGCCAATAAATGCCCTATGAGTGTTTGTAGAGCGAGACCTGGCAAACGTTCCACATAACTCAGTCTATCTTTACAAAGATTATTTGCTCTTTGTTAGAAAACGTGCGTTAGGTCCTGCTTATTCCTATAAACTACTAAAAACACTGTTGTTCGTGGAATTACCAAAACAGATATATCGGCCAATACGTTTATTTTCATCTTTTCCAGAGTTCATGTCCGACGAACAGACAAACTGGAGAAGGAAGCGAAGTCATATCCCATAGAACAATATATGAAATTTGTTGAAGAGTATTACAATGAACTTGAACTCACAGAAAAAGTGGACAAACGGCGGGTGTTCCTGGCAACGGATGAACCCAAAGTGGTAAACAGAACCCGGGAATTGTATGTAATGTTATCTATTGCTCTCTAAAATTATAGAGGCGTGAACCAGAGAAAGATAACTGAATTGTACGAGGCTCAGTGCCTTGTATTTGCGATAATATGGACAATAGTTAAGATCTAAACAGCTTTTACATTTGTGAATACATTTTTTTAATTAACGTTGCAATACACCATATGTTGATTGTGTGGGGAAAGGTAAATGTGTTTTCTTGTAACAGCTGGTCGCGGCAAACTTCTCTTTACATCAGCTTATATGGTAAACAACTTTGAAATCTTAGAGTTCTCTCCCCTTTGGTCGGCAATACATTGCTGATCAAGCTAGTGTAAAAAGCCAACCTTGGCAATCCTTTGAAACATAATTTTATACCTGAAAATAATTTATATAAAACTTGCAAATATGACAGACTTACAATAAATGAATTATTGAGTAATATAGATGAAACGAAATTGAACAGGTAACTGGTTTATTGAATAATCTATCATGTAATGAAAATAAAGCTGTATTAATCGAATTGCGAACAACATATCTTTCAAAATAATTAATGCTGCCGACACCACATTTAGACGTAAACTCAAACAAAATATCACAAAAGACACAGAAATAAGTCGTGGTTCGGAAAAGAATGTTGGACAAAACGCAACTTATACTATCGAGCCAAACAAAAAATACATTTAAAATAAACAGTTTTTAAAAAGGCGAAGAAAACATTATAACATCGAGATAACAAAATAAAACAATATAATGTTCGTTTGCAAACATACTTAACAGACTTAAAAAATCTAATCCCAGAGAGTTTTGGAAGATATTTAATAGAAACCAGCGGAAAGCTTAAGATTTTGGCAATGTTGCAATTAATGAGTTTTACATACCACTCTCGAATTTAGCATTGGAATATTTAATGTAGAGGGATATCAAAATATCCTCAGAGTAAACGATATATTCATTTAAGACATTATCAACACCAGCAGATTTTCCCAGCTTTAAGTAAGATATGGCATTTAGTATTTCGTCGTTACTTACAGGATTATCTAAGAATTCATTTTCAAAATTAAATTCAACACAATCGTCGTCTGTTTTGTCATATTTATTTATATATTTTTTTTAAACAGTAATGCCAGATGTTTGGGTGGAAGATATTATTTGTCCTTTATACAAAAAGAAAGGTTCGATTGAGAGAATCACAAACGGGTTTTTGTCCAGGTTATTCAACTAATGATAATATATTCGTCCTAAATTGTCTAAAAGATATTCTTAAACAAAATAAAAAAAAGCTATATTGTGCTTTAATAGATTCGACAATGTTTGGAGGGTGGGGTTGTGGAAAAAATTATTGTCATCTATTAACTCGAAATGCCGTAAACTTTTATACAACATGTACTAGTATCACTCGATAAAATCACGAGTACGATACAATAATGAAATATCACATATCTTTTTGTTTGAGAAAGGCATACGACAAGGAGATAATTTGACTTCTTTGTTGTTTTCTTTGTATTTAAACGACTTAGAAACTTTTCTCCAATCTGAACATTGACAGAGGGTTGAGCTTGACGGTGGGAATGGCTATTTCAATATATACTCTCCCCAAAAAGAAACGCAACATCCCAAATAAAATGTAAAACATGAATTCTTCAAAAAAATTGTGTGATTGAGACATGGTCATATTATAATATAAATGTCCGATAATCGAATTTAAGCACCTGATAGTGGCTGTTGATCACACGTGACCGTTGGGCGTAGGCAAAAAGTTAGGGCAGTTGCGATTTCGAATCATGCCTAATCATTAAGCGAGTTAAATGGGTAATAAAGACACATAGCCGTTCTATTGAATTCCGTTCTTAAACTGTTTCTCCAACCTGTTACGATATGCCAAGACTAAACGCAACTACCCGGAAAGTCGTCATTGGTCGTCTCCTGGCCGTTGAACCACAGAATGCAGTCGCTAGACTTTATCATGTCAGCCGGAACACGATTTTCAGGTTCTTCCAACGGTACCAACAATCCGGTTTAACAGTTGACCATCAAGGTTCTGGTCGACCTAGGGTCACTACAGCTGCCCGAGATCGCTACATCCGGTTACTTCATCTGAGAAACCGGACTATAACACCAACAGAAACCGCATCAAATGTCCCAGGTAACCAGTGAATATCGGCACAGAAAGTCAGAAACTGTATCCGTCAAAACGGCTTTCGCGCCTTATTTTGTCTTAGTACTGAGACAACAGCATCGACGTACAAGGGTCTGACGGTCCAACAGATTAAGGGACTGGAACCTGCAAAACTGGAGGCGAGTCTGGTTTAGCGATGAATCAATATTCAAGCTACAGAGAAGAGATGGTCGTACATATTGACTTTGCTTTGACGTCATCTGAGGGCTATAGGGATGTTAATGTGATACATTTTGAAAATTTTAATGAACTCCAAAACCTGAACAACCAGTGTCCTTAATTTTAATGTAATGGGATGCTTATTTCTATATTTAAAAATGATGTTAAAAATTCTTATTTGGATGAAAAAAATTAATGTTGCGTTTGTTTTTTTTTTTATCAGATTCTGTACAATAACAGCTTTATATCTCCATGGTGTAACAAGGTTAAACATAGTCTTCGATTCGTGTGGTTTTAGCAATATTTGGTTAAGCCAGAGCTGTCCCAGAAAACAGTGGCATATAAATTGCCATCGTTTTGAGCCATCGTTTTGAAAAAAATATTTTGTCAGAAAAATCGGTCCGCCAACCACTATTAAATTTCCGCACATTTAATGATGGTTTGCCGGTAGAAACTGGTCGTTGGAATGGTATATCTTATAATAATAGGTTGTGCATAATGTGTAATAGAAATGTTGTTGGTGACCAGATTCATTACCTATTGCATTTTCCTTATTTTAGACCTCAGCTAATTCCAAATGTACCTTATATTGGAAATGGTGCAGCCGATATTAATATCGCAAGATGGTTTAATGTTCGTATCAGTATCACTAGAAAAGCTTCAAAATTTATTAAATATATTTTAAGTCACTTTAATACAAATCGTCGGTGGTATATATTCACACAAACATGTTCTTGTCTATGTTATTATGCAAATGTATAGGGTAACCACTGTTGGTGGTCTTGAGAAATAAAGCCATTCACCAGATAGATTTACGAATTAATGGAAATGTTGAGACGGAGATGAACTACTCGTGAAACCTATGACAATCGGCACATAGTCTGACGTAGTGACCGTGACAGGGGTGGGTTTCTTGATAAATACACAAATACTGTAGTATACATTGAGGACTTGCCTGTGATTGTGATGTGGCATTGACCTAAAGGAGCAAGACTGCCCATAGCGTTATCATTATTAAGAATTATTTCTTTGGGAATATATAAACACCATTAGTGTTATAGTATGTTAGGCTTGTGCTAACTTCCTAACATTAATTTGCAGAGTTAATATGTTGTCATAGGAGTTTTTGTCTGTTTGATCGGCGGTTTACTCTGTGATTTCCCTCATAATACGCAGTGACAGTCCAATGGGAAAAGGGAAAACCTCATCGACGACAGTGCCAATACGGAACAATCCCCAGACGAAATATAAGGACATCCCAAACAGACCGTCTTCGTGTTGCGTCTTAACCCTGACAGCACCCAGTTCTTCGTTCTGGTAAATAAGGAACTGATCATGATACCTCTAGAACTGCTTAGGCAAAACTCAACCCATACGTAGGTTTATTTGGGGCCTTTCTCTTTCATTTATAAATAATACAACTTCTGACTTTCTTTGCATTTCAGATATCCTCAATATGAGATAATCAACAATCTAGAGGTCACGGAATCAGCGCAACTTGAAAAACGCTACCGCTTGTCATCTCTTCTTGGAGCGGTCAGCGATATGACTTTACTGGCACAGTCGGATTTCATCGTTTGTACATTCTCATCAAATGTAGGTCAATCTCATTGTTTTGTCAAATATATCTCAGACTTAGTCCGCAGACTTATTACGAATCGATAGACGTTGTCTTGAATCCTCTCCATAGCGGCATTCTACTACGTTTACTCCGAACTGAATTACATCGAATCCGAGTCGATACATGTACACGCAAATCGAAGGATGTACTCCATCTCATTACTTCATTAAGTCTTTCGCCTAGGCTTCGATTTATGAATCCACTTCATAACAGCTTTCCCCTACGTTTACTCCAAATCGATATATGTAGACCATAGTCCACTTCAGTGTGACTTACTCCTATGTTTACTCTCAATCTAAGGATGTAGACATGGTTCTACTTCCTTACGACTTTGGTCCTGTGTGATCTCCGAATCAATACTCCGAATCTATTGATGTAGACAGGTTCATTTGTCCTTTTCCTACGAATTGATAGATAGATGTAGACATTAGATCACTCCAATAGGAACTACTTTCTATTGTGTTTACTCCAAATTTATACCCCCAATCGATGGATGTATGGGTTAACTTCATTGTGACTTTTTCATGCGTTTTCAAACTACAAATACAATGTCACGGATATTAATTTTATTTTTACTCGGTCGCTCTAGTACCTACAAATATAAAGCATTATTCAATATAGTTTAAGAGGAGCCATCTGTCACAAACTTGAAAGATGTACCATGTCAGTTAAGGGCGCCAAAGTCGTTTGAGATTCTCCTATGCGGACCGCCCAGCATTGGTGGAAGAGATGATCTCATCGCGGGTTTTCCCCAAAAATGTTGATGTTTAGTGTACACCTTATGTCCTCCGAATAACCTTTTACACGAACAAATTGCCAAGAATTATTATCTAGTATGATTTGCTTATTAAGATCTGTTACTTGTCACAACACGTATTCAAAACTTTTTGAGGAGAAAAGATCACTGCGATTAAGAGGGTTTGAAAGCTGCGTTATACCTGTCCACTTATGAAAGGTTGACCTACATTTTTTTTTTTTTATTGAGAAAAATTCGGGGAAACTGACTGAGCTATAGGGCTTCACTATATATGGAACCCTTAACTAGCCTTTTTCATGAAATTTGTCAACAATACATTTCCTGGTATATGACTTCACACAACTCAATGAACGTTAAAATGATCCTGTATTTCTATATCCACAGCTGGGTAGAGCGGCTTACGAACTGATGCAGGCAATTCAAGGGGACGCAACTCTAAAAGCCCGTTCCCTCGATGCACTTTATTATTTTCAAGGACAGAACGAACATATATACAGAGCCACCCAACATCACGTGGCAAGTGGTCCTGGAGAACTCGCTCTAAATCCAGGAGATCCAATTTCGATTAACGGTCATTTAATCTACGGCTATCCTTATGGTCATAATCAAATGACCGGGGGATGGGGATTATTCCCGTCCTACACTGTGGAAGACACTGTTGAGGGAGTAAACTATTTGTCCAGATTCCTTTAAAACAGGGCTGACTTAACCATTAAGCAAAATTAACACGTGTGTATAAGGGTCGGGAGGTACCACAGAGATACGAAAATAAATAGTATTTTCCTCTTCAGTTTCTTATATGTTTTGTATCATTCTGAAAAACAATATTTAATTTTCTGTTTTATCATTATTTATCTTTTGAATTACATACATGTACATATGGAGGTACCAAAATAGTTTAGATGTTTACTGTCTATATGGGCCCTGTTGTTAACCCAAATTAGTCAGGAAATTATGCGATTTGTCTTCAGTATTATGCCAGCCGATTAACTTAATCTTTTTGGTTATGATTAGCATGATTCTACTTACCTAGTCCAATAGACTATGCATTTTAATAAACCTTGTCAATTATAAATTAAAAAAAGTTAAGCATACATAAGAAAATGAGAAGAACCAAACAAAAGGATAGTTGTTGAGGTACTATATATGTGTATATTGTTTTGTTGTTGTTGTTTTTTGTTTTTTGTTTTGTTGTTTTTTCTTTTTTTTAATTTTAATCCCAAGACTGAAAAATTACATATCAACATTACAATGTAAGTCTGGTCCCGTCCCGCCTATTTTATCCGTACAGATAACAATGGTGAAGCGGCTAAAGATATAGTAACCTTATAGTAGGTTGATAAAGACTGAACACTATATTTATTACTATGCATACAGTGATTACAATACTTGGCATACATATATTCACTATGCTATAGGTAAGCATGATTGGTTGACCATTTTACCATGAACCGTTGCCTCTTGTCATAAAACTCAGCAGAATATTTATCTAGATTATAATGGCTGGTAATACTCTTCAGCACATTCCCACAATATGCCATTTTCTAAAGGGAAGACCACCCAAAAACCATATTCTATCAATAAGTAAAACTTTTTGTGTGTAATACAATACATTTATTTCCATTTTCATAATCTGATCGTAACTCTGGTTATCAT
>JARFOD010029149.1:0-10668 GCA_031763545.1 Mopalia muscosa
GAAAACCCTGATGAAGCAAGAATCAAATTACTTTTACAATAACAGCCTTGTTCAGTGGAAAAATAAAGCTTTTCTTTTTTAACCCTTTGCAAAATTAGGAAATAAAAATTATTATAATTTGCATTGAGTAACTTAATGTGTGATATTGTTTTAAATTACTTCAAGCCTTCAACTCTTTTAACTTTATAATTTCAGGAAAAACATTATCATACAAATAATTCATCGCCTTTGAAGCCTAAAGGAGGGACGTTACCTAACCAGGCCTTCGAGACCAAATCTCCGGCCAAAAGTCCAAAGAAAGTCAATATGGTATTGTGTCGAGTGTTGTTACTGGATGGCTCCAACTACGAAATTGATGTCAATGTAAGTAGAATCATTTTAAACAGGTGGTTGAGGACAAAACGCAGAATGAATCCAAGGAATGAAAATCTCTGATATAAGTTTGCAAAAAGTTTAGCTCAAAGCCACATACAAACTGTACACATTTATAAAAACCTTCACCGTTTGCCCCATATCTTGCTTGTCAGAATTGTATTGCTGAACTACATCCCTAAGCTGCTCCACATTTTGTTTTTTTGAAGATCTGTTAAGATAGTTCAGTTGTTTAAGATAACTTTCCTTGGTGTAGACTATGGTATGTGGTAAATGTTCAAGGTGTAATGCATGTTGTACATGTACTGTCCTGACTATAACGTTACAAGTCTGGGTAGAATTCCAGGCATTTACCTAGGTGTACTCTGCAGCCTGTTAATTGATTCAGGTTGCCTCTTGGTTTTCCGCCAATATAAGGCTTGGTGCAGTGTGAAATGGACAGTCTGTGATGTACCCTTGAGTACAACATCAAACCCCAATTAAACAAAGAAACGACTGTTTAACTGACACTGATAATGTCTTAAGTTGTGAATCTGAATTAAAATGTAATTTGCTGTAAACTCCATAATGTTGTATAAATGGAGCACACACAAGTACCTAGGCAGTGGCTGGCCCAGGTTATTGTAGGAAGAGTAATATCAGCTATCAGCATTCCCAACTCTTTTACTAGTGTTTATACTAGTCATTCCTCTCACTCATTTGTCGGGCATGTTTTGTGACCAGCACTCTCCAAAACTTATTAACTCAGGTGGGAATGGTTATAAATGAGGCGTTGTATATCAACCACATGGTGGCATTCTGGTTGTGTCGTGTAAGGCATCTGTATATACCAGAAGTGGATGGAATGAAGGGAACTGTAGATTCCTCCATTAACTAGAGTTACACACCTTACAACCTATTCACTCCCTTAAATCTAAAAGCACACAAAAAAAAACAGCAAAAAAAATCTTGTTTCTCTGCTTACTTTAACATTTTTTCTTAGTAATTATAAATTTCATTGATTTTTCGCTGTTTCTGCACACCCATAAGTTACAATAAAAGTCAACAAAATGAAAAAAACATATGTAAGCTTATAAAATAGACACACCAACAAGCACTCTAGGTCTCTTAGCCGGTAGTTTTTTGCAGTTGATTTTAGTGGATCTAAACTTTATACATATAGATTATATAAACTAAACAAACTAAAAGAACAAGGCAACCATAGTTGCGTTGACATAGCTGTAATCCATCATCCTGCCCATATTTTGATCTTGACATGTGTTCATTGGATAACACAAACTGGAATTCTGAGACTCTCCGACTGTCTAGACACATTACATCATAAACTAAATCCACAACTCCCTTACACAACCTGACAATACTGTCTTATCTAGGTCATTTGAACCCATTTTCAAATCAAACTTACTTGAACCGTTAACAATTGAAAAATAAAAAAACTAGTTCAGGTAGACATAGTTCACCTTGATGTCTTTCTAGCACATTGAACTAAGGCTATTGCTAATGACAATATTTACTTTCTTAATACATCAGGCTATGATCTGGTTGGATTTAAAAACACCTCAAATATTGTTTATTTTTAAAGCTGAATTATAACTTCATACCTGAGTTTGATGTTGAAACTTTACAAAACTATTGATCTAAGTATGCGTGTCTTAAGAATAACGTGTTCGCCATAGTGTGTTTTCATAGACTTCATAGTCTAGAATGTATCGCTTTTCAAGTGAAAGGGTACGACGTTAAACACCAATCAAACAAACAAACAATCAAGTGAAAGGTGGCTAAATGTTTGATCTTTACAGTGATAGGAGTTTGTATTTATGATTCCGTTGTTACAAACCATCATATGTACATGTACAGTTTGTTTCATACATGCAGGTGCAAAATGTGTTATCCAGCCATCAATTCACTGCCACATTGGACAGGTATTGCCATCTAGACCTTTCTCAATGGTGGTCAGTCAGCTGACTGCTGAAACAATTGAGGTTTAAGGGACCAAATTCTGCCAGACTTTTGAATAGGTCGCTCAATATTATTTAACTGTAATGCTGGAACATTGTTAACATGTACTTTCTCTACTGTTTCCTATATTCTACACGCCTGTACATGACAAGTAATGCAAGAAAAGCCAATCGCGTACCTGACTCGTTAATCCAGGAGTATGGATTATCAAGAAAAGCCAAATCGTGTACCTGAATCGTTAATCCAGGAGTATGGATTATCAAGAAAAGTCAAATCGTGTACCTAAATCGCTAATCCAGGAGTATGGGTTATCAAGAAAAGGCAATCATGTACCTGAATCGTTAATCCAGGAGTATGGGTTATCAAGAAAAGCCAATCGTGTACCTGAATCGTTAATCCAGGAGTATGGGTTATCAAGAAAAGGCAATCGTGTACCTGACTCGTTAATCCAGGAGTATGGGTTATCATTTTAAAGCATTAACAATATTATTGTATAAAATTTAGGATACAATTTATTAATGTGTCATAAAAATGGCTAATCATCCTAATGGAAAGGAATCCACAAATTGTTTTATAAATACAAATAATGCTGACTTGTGATTTTGTCCAGTTAATAGAACAAGAGTTGTAAGGGTCATGATGAACTTTGACACGGTTAATACACTGTTCACACCTTTGAATACCTATTGATTTGTTCATTCCTCTGGCTGTACAGTGTATGATCTTTCTGTCCCTCCTATATCCCAACCCTTTCACACTATTAACATAGACCTTGTCAAGCCTCAGTGAATCTCTATTTAAAGCCGCATTATTGTAAATGTCATTCCTATAGCACTGGTCAGAGTGAACCCCTATTGAAGTCCACTACTCAATCACTTCAGCATTAGTCTTTCTATTGGTATTTTTATTACCTCCAGGCATGTTGTTTACTTAATGAAGATCCAAACAAGGAACATGTCATTTATATGTGCACAGTTAAATTCAAAGAATATTCTATGTGTTAAATAGTATGAGTTAAAAACGAAGAAATGTCATGCATACCAGTAATTAAAAAAATTTTAACAATTGATTTTTTAGAAAAAGTATCCAAATTGAATTGTCAGATGACTCATTTGCAAGTAAAAATAAACTAAAAGACCTCATTTTTCTGATACCTGATAAAGTGTCCTTCAAAATGCCCCCATCCCACCTTATACTGTTCCTGAAATATGTATCAATCAACGGAAAATGATCTGCCAGGCTGGTAACAAATGTTAAATAAATGACAATCTGAGACTGAATAGAACTCTAAGAAAATGTAAAATATTTTTAAAAAACATACGAGAAAGAAAGGAGAAAGAATTTCCAACCATTAACACTGTTTGCTTTTGTCACATTTGGTATTTTACAAAACAGGATGTCGAATTATAAATAGGTTTTGATAGATTTGTGTAGGAAGGAGGTGTGATTGAATTATTCTTTGTGCCTGTTCCGCTGATCATTTCCTTTCCTATTTAAAACAAAACTGAAAGCCCTATTTTACAGTAAATGAAGGTTTCTTTTGTAAGTTTATTTCTGGCCCTATGACAATGACTGTAAAGACTGACCTGGGTCACACACAGTCTGTCAAATATATACTGTTATATTATATTTGGATACGGGATTGTAAAGCATATTTAGTGGTAGATTTTGTTACCCGTTAACCAGTGTCTGAAACTGATGATACAGCAGGATAGAGAAGTGAAAACATTACAATAATGACAATACTAAAGTTAATCCTGGTTCAACACTGTAGGGACTAATTTCAATGAATACTGTCCCGTTGTGATAGCATTATGCAGAAATACATGTAAAAAGCAACTGTGCACTCATATACTACAATATACATGTAAGTGTATACTAGGTTGAAATGTCATTGGGACATACATCTCATTGAGGGTTGCAAGGGGGCTTCCTGCTGCCCAGGAAGTCTTTGAGCTATGAAGGGGTAACTTCAGCCAATCATGGTTTGGGATGTCTTTCAATAAATTGTCCCGTGATTCCAAATTTTTGGTCTCGTCTTGGTTATGTTTGTTGCCAGTGGTGTTGTCAGAGGGGGTTTCCTTCACTCCTTGTGTTGGCACACTGGTGTATTAGTGACATAACTTTTATTTAGGAATTAGGCCCCAATCAAACAATCAAACCCATTCAGACTCACTTTGTTATATGTTGACAGTGTTTGTGTATTTAACAAACAGGGCACACCTTGCTCCAAGTAAGCCCCTAGGTGAGGAGGGTGTACTATAGGGCACTAACTTCTACATTTGTACAGTAGCTCTGCTATTTACCAGATAGTGATGCAAATTCAGTCAACAGACCTGTATTTACATTTAAATGATATAGCTTTAGCACTCCAAATACCATGTTAATTACAGGTGACCAATAATTAAACTGTGAACCTGTTCCCCTGTGGCAGGTTATGGGTTTGATGAATATTATAGCATGTTCATGACGGGATCAGCCCGGGGCACCTCTCTATTGTTCTTTCTCAGTTCAGTCCCTGTGTTTTAGTTTCATTATGGTATATTCACAATGCCTGCAGGGTACATTAACATATTAATAAGCGGACATTCATATTGGTGATAACTATACAGTTACAGGAAAACTGATGTCAAGAGATGCTTGTTTATACTATTACATGTTAACTGGCTGGTTAATGTATATAAACTAATATTATATAAATGACAATGGGTGATTATCCCTATTGATGAAGGATAAGCTGTAAATAAGAGTGAGACTTATAAAGCTTTATGACATACAATCACATAAACACAGACTTTTTTTCTAAATCTTGAGATCAAAATATTCTAAGTTGAGTATGGTAAAAAAAATTCAGCTCATAAGTAAGCTTGCTTATGTACCGGTAGTATAATCTATTGCTGTACAGGGCTATATAATACTGTATCATTGACAAATATTGGAGTCCCAATACATTGATGTGTATCCTTACACCTATGTGCAGGGGTTAAACTTATCTAGGTCAATTTCTGATACACCCAAACAGACAGAAGTAAATTTTTTAGCTAAAAAATGTATCTATTTTTGCCTTGAAAATAGTAAATATCGGATTAAGTATTTTATTTTATTTAATCTCCCAAGTCCATGCAACTGAAAGGCTGGTAAATTCATGAACCCCTTATTTGACATCACTAGATAACTGTTTTGACTAAGGTTATGCGAGGGTTTGTTTGTTTTCCTCACAATATACCCAAATACAATGGGTAGAGCACAGAGATGACAATCCTATCAGTTGTGATTTAGGCTACCTTGTTAACACACCATTTGTCTAACATAGAACACTCCTTTCACTGCATATTATTACTAACTATGATACAAAATTCATACATCATCAGTGGTTCATTGTTATTATTGTTAGTAAGCTAATAAAATGGCATGCAGGCCAAAAATTATTTTCACTTTCACAATGTCAATTTTTATTTGACTCAAAGAACTCAGTTACCAAATGCCAAATAATAATAATCTTACGATCTGGGTGGAGGAAAATAAATTTTTCTCTCCTCATTTATTCAAAATATATATGTACAATGTACAGAATAAGCTTATTTGAAACGAACTGAGCAGAAAAAATATAAATGTTGCCTTGTAAAAAATAATAACTAATATGTCATACATGTTGTTTCATATTGTCATTTGAGTGAAATAACCTTAAGTACAGTGTTAAACCCCCCATGCAAAGAAACAAAACAATCAAATGATATTTATAGTTAAGAACAGTTAACTCCTGGGAGGTACATAATCAGAGAGTGTTAAACTGAAGTGAACTATTTAAATTATCTAACAATTGAACTGTCATGGAACAGCACGTCCTCAGTTTATCTCGTATAAATTGTGGTGTCCTGTGCTTTATCATATGACCTTGTATCATGACCTTAGTTGTCTGCAGTGTGGACAGGGGGGTTTAAATAGGTGCATATATTGGGCTGAAATCATTTCATCAGCTCTAAGATCAAGCTTTGAATTATGGGATACACTTAGTGATCCAGTCAATCGAAATTAGGCGTGTATTATGGTAACTTTTATTAACAAATAAAAACCAATGACAATAAAAAAAATGCATCCATTATTAATATCCTCAATAGTTTATTAATGTCAGAAACCCTCTGTTTTGGTTCAAATGTGAGATTAGAAAGATTTCGAAAATTGTTAAATTAAACTGCCAGATTCCATGATAATGAAAACAGTTCCTGAAAATATTCCTTAATGGCCGTGGCTAAGTGGTTAGCGAGTGCCCTTGCTACTTCGATGTACTGTTCATAAGAACGAGTCCGTCTGTTGACCCTCAGGTATATGATAGAGTCCCATGTTGTGGCTCCAGCAATTGCCGGGGATGGTTTTTACAACGTTTCCTCCTGGTTTTCCACCGTAATTAGGGAAGGAACAGTTAGAAATAGAGAATCTGAAATACCCTTGAGTATGACCAGGGGCTTATCCAGAAATCACAAGTAGGGTGTCCAAAATGGTCAATTTGCTTCACTTTTCATGGGTGTCCGATTTTGACAGTTTTCCTATCTCCTGCATTTTTAAGATTCTTAAAACAGGGTGTCCAAATGAGGCAATTGTTCACTTCAGGGTGTCCACTTGGACAGGTGTCTGCCTAAGCCCTTGAGTACGATGTTAAACCCAAATCAAACAAACAAACAAGCAAACAAACTAAATGGCCAAAGTGGAATACAAACAATACACAAGCAAAATGAGCTCTTTCGCTGAATTGAATGTTAAAATAGTAACAATAAAACTTATTCCTGAACAGAAAGCTCATGAAAACCGTTTCAACCAGTGCCATCTAATTTCACTTAACATCTGAACATTCCAAAGATGATACAAATGAAATGATTCTACATGTATAGAGTAAAAATCATTGCATTTTCACAACATCTACATTCCATGTTTGGAGTTTAGAAATGGGTATGTGTACAATGTATGCATTGACACTTCTCTTTCTCTGTTACTTGTGTGTTTGTATTGTTGACCCCGGGGTCACCTGAAGTAACTATTTTGACCTTTCATGACCTTTCAGAAGTTAAATGGTTTAATGGGAACTTCCTTTATTAGGATTGTATACATCTGAAGCATGACCTATTATTAGAGCCTCCCTCAAACTGACTGTGATCACAGACACTAGTACTGTTCAATACTGTTCAATGAAGCTCTACTAATGTGACAGTATTATATAATAGACTACGCAATTATCAGTTGTCATATCTGACAATATTCAGTTCAAATGAGAAGTCCTGGGTCATAGTGGCAGACGTGCCCGAGGGAGTTTCATGTTGCCCTGGTGCTCTCAGGGTTAAAGGGCAATCTGAAGCTGATCTGTTTGTGATGTATTGGTATAATATCCTGTGTGATCTTCCATTCTTGCCAGTGGTGATCTCCTTCACTGGTTCACCCATTGGTCAGGCATGCTGCCGTAGGAGGAGTTAGATGCATACTTGGCTTTTCTAATAGTTTCTTGTGTTACTTGTCATGTACAGGCTGTCAGACAAAGTGTCATCTTTAATGCCTAGAATTAATGATAATAAAGCCAGTAGTGGACCTTAATGCATATCAGAGAAATAACCATAAATATGATGTTCAAATGAACAACCAAACAAAGTATTAAGGATTTGCACAATTAAGCTGAAGCTATTCCGCTTGTTTATTTGGTGTTCAGGAACGTTGTAACTTGTACATATCATAATCTTGTTCTTAGCTAGTGCCTATAGGGATTGTTAATGCATTGATGGATTGCTACATGTAGTCTCCTAGTTTACTGTAATTTATTAGTGATAATAAATTGTTTTTGTCAAGCTGTTCTGAGACCCCAGCACCTATGAGCACAGCATGTCCCTTTCATATATTAACAATGCCTACAAATTTATGAAACCCTATCACTGTACATGACTATTTATAGTAGTGTATTCCTGTATTGTATGTCAGAATATACTGTATTCTGAAATACCTTAATATTTCTATACACCAATTACAATTTTTTTTCTCATAAATTTCAAATATTATGTTTTTTTCTAATTTTGATTTTTAATAAATTGATTTGGGAAGTTCACAACTGATGTTTGGAATTAAAATTTGAGCTGGGAAATTGGAATGTTATATTTACTGGCTATAACAACAAAAAAAAACAAAAAAAAAATCTGATATTTATAGAGTATGGTGGCTGTTGTACTAACATAGCATTAGTCACCTATATAGATTAGTATGGAATGAGATTAACACATGGCCTCACATTCCACATTACTTTATTCCCTTGGTGTTGGTCCACTCATTCATTCTCTTATATTACACATGTTCTAGTGGACATAAAAACTTACGAAAAAAAAATGTAGTTATTGTAATATACCAAATATAAACCCCTTTGATTATAAAATTTCTAGTAAGACATGACGACTGATATGGATGTGCAACTTCTGGATATACATGTAATTGGGTGGCCAATTATACAAATTAAATAAAATGGCATGCAGGCTACCAAATTATATCCAGAAGTTGTACATCCATATCAGTCGTCATGTCTTACTAATTCACCAGCTTCTAAATGCCACTCAAACAAGATATCCATAAAGGAGTTTAACCTGTGTTATGAATACGATACCTTGAAAACAAAAGTCGTAGTCCAGGTGGTTCTAAGAGTAAAGCGTCTTCATTAAAATTCAAAAGCAAACTGTCGCAAATCAATGATACATGGAGTCAGTTGATGACACAGATTTGACGCT
Source organism: Mopalia muscosa (assembly GCA_031763545.1). Lineage (NCBI taxonomy): Eukaryota > Metazoa > Mollusca > Polyplacophora > Chitonida > Mopaliidae > Mopalia > Mopalia muscosa. Next base: position 9,081 of record JARFOD010029149.1, read on the forward strand.
GGCCACAAAAGCATTGTTTTTGAATGTATTTGATTTACTACAGCTCCAAATACTAACGACTAGCTATAAACAAATGAAAATTTACCGTGTTAGTGCTCCTTCTGAGTCCGTGATAAAACGCCGCGAGAGAATAGAGCAGGTCTACTGCATTACATGACGTACTTACTTTATAATCTCGTGCAACGAACATTATTTACTTTATCTGTGTCACGCTGACAGAAAGGCTGCTTACATTACGTGACTTCCATCAAGCTTTATAGACTCTTACACAATATCTGAAAGCCCTCCCCTTGCAACCCCCACCTCACCAATCCTATTACATTCATCTGTTTATTAAAGGAGAAAGCACGCGGTTTTATAGTGAGTTTTCGTCGTTTTTTTAATATTTCTTTAGTAACATAACATCTCTCAGATTAAGAAACTAATTAAAATAAGGCCAGTAATTAGAGCTTTACAAACCGGAAGTGACGTATGCGGTTCCAGTGACACCCGATGACAACACCTATCATATGATATAGCTACGATAAATCTATCATATCGGAGTCAAGTTCTTCTCTGAATTTTTCTATCAGGTAGAACTTTACCGTATTTACCAAGTATTCGCAAGAAGAACTAGAAGCCAGGAAAAAAGATAAAAGTAAAGAACGATAGATACGACAGTGTGTAGGCCTGCATGCGGATACGTATATCCTTACAGACTATACAATACATTTAATAGGCAGGCTTATGTCAGATCGAATGACCTGAAAACATAAAAATCAATACAAAATTGGTTTGTTTGTTAGTTTGATTAGGGTTTAACGTCGTACTCAAGGATATTTCACTTATATGACGACGGAATGTCACTTCACATTTCTCGCCGAGAAAACCTCGCAAGCACCACCCACGCAACATATAATGGAAGGATATAATGAGGATCTAAAACTTTTCATATCAACTCTATCAACTCTTTTTTCTGCGCTAACCTTTCTTAAAATGGGCTGGGGATCATCGAAACGCTCACCATCTTTCTCCCCTTGTTAACTAGCAGAACCCGAGGCAAAACTGCCCTGCATTCTATTTTGTGTGTGTGTGTGTGTCTACGCTCCTAGCGCTTCACGAATGTAGTCTCCGAGCCTTTTGTTTTAGGCCAAATTGGAAAACACAGCTTATACAGCATTCTTTTTTCACTTATTTTTATTAGCTTTAAATCAGTCAATTCGTGCTAAAGGTCTCTTTCATAATCGGATGGCACAAGATGCTTTACGCACTAAGCTGACGGCAGCAATCTTTTCGCTGTTCTGTCTATTGCCTGGTGTAATTTAAAGACAGCTACTTCTGAACAACTCTACAAATAAATCAAATGAAGACTTGAGTCCATTTTACAAGTGTATTTCGAGAACGTGAATAAACAAAAACAAGAGATCCATGAATGGATCTTGACGCCCACACTGTTAAGATAGTTTGAAAAGAATGGTCTAAGAGGGAATAGATTCACGATTTGATTTTCCGTCTTGTGCCTAAGCCAGTACAGGAAGAGTTGTGTTTACTAGGTATATTAAAAAGTTAGACAGACATTACATGGATCAAAACCAAAACCTGCAAACAT
>JARFOD010029160.1:0-10667 GCA_031763545.1 Mopalia muscosa
AGATTCACTCTTAAGTATGTCATAATTTCTACATTTCGTGTTTCTATCATCGGAGTTTTAACATAAATTTGAATTTGTAAGGCACTGGACAAACCTACAGCCTCGCCGTTAAATCGTTGTTTTTTTCTGGACAGAAAACCAGCTGACCATCTAGATTAATAGAAATTCGATTAACAGAGATTTTGGAAAGTGAGAAGGGGGCCCTAATCAGACTTTTTGTATGTTATTGTTAAAATTTGGGACAAGGCCGTTGTCGGGGTCCATCTTTCCTACTATTGTTAATCAACGGTGCTTCATTAAATTAGGCTGCATTTTGTGATGGTGTCCAATGTTTGGTCAAGTGAAGGGCGAACAATACTTGTGTATACCTAATGTTTGTCTCAGTTTACAGCACCTAGCTCTTTTGGGCAAGTGAAATGCCATCACTTTACAAGTGAAAAGCTAACCATCGTACCATGAATAAGTCAATTATGTGCATTATTCAACCAAAACAAGTACAAGTCTGGCTCTAGGTTTAGCGCTATACAATCAAACAAAAATCTATACTTAGTGAAGTAAAGCTTAACGAAATGCTTGGTCTACCATCCGATACAAATCAAAGGACCTGCTCAGCATACGAATCACCAAGATAAAGGAGGATTTTACATGGATGTATATTAAATGATTGAATTTTGTACACCAAAGAAGTGACTGTCACCTATAGGCAAAATATCAGGGAAGTGTTTAGTAAATCCTACATCACCAGCAAGTTTAAGTCGTTAATTGATAAATAATGATTACTTATTGATTTGACTTAAACATTTTTTAATATTAATTATATTTAATATATGCATATATTTAGCGTCATATAAGTGAAATACCCTTGAGTACGACGTTAAACACCAATCAAACAAACAAACCTGTAATTTTTCTTATTCGTCGATTTTACTTATGACACGGCACCTGATTACAATGGATACAGACTAACTCTAACAACTATTATGTCACGTGACCTGCATGTTTGGACACTGAACATTGAATGAACTCTTCAAACGCATGATGTCGAACTGACACTTGAAAATGATCCTAGAGAAACTTATTTATGCAAGAGTAATGAATGTCGATGGTTGACAAATGAAATCGTGCGACTAAGAGCCGAAAGAGCATAAGAGAAGTTTTGAGATTTTGACTGGGAGCGCAAGATGATTATAACTCAGCCAGAATGCGGTTCGGGATTCTGTGGAAAAAACAGCGCGGCATGTCTCTCATTATAGATAAAAAGTGAATTCTTACGTCTTGGTTAGGGTTATTTCTATACCTAACCCTAAAGCTAAAACACTAAAACAACCCCAAAACTAAAACTTAAATTGACGTCATATTTTACAATATGGAAGAACCACAAACGCCTTATGCCGCTTTCAACATCAAAGTTCCCCGCAGAAGAGGTATAGTGCCATTTTAGTTTTTTAGTTTTATAATCTATAATTCAATGTCACTGTCAAAGACTGTCGGTAGATTCTTAGCATTGACAAACAATCTTTACGTAAATGGTGGTCGGATTATACGAGTCTTCGCTGTCAGCTGGGGCATAAAAGCGGGGGATTGTCAGGCGACTGTCACCTTATTGAAACTATTACTATCTTGCTCATCCCACTCTACAGACAATGTACCACCAGCATCCGTTCTATGTGAAGCGTCTCCAAATCTAGGTTTCCTGTGATCATTTCGACCTCCGAATGTTAAAGTTTTCAATAAAGTAAAAAGGTTAAACAGAGAAATCTACTGACTCTGAAGTGTAAAATGAAACAACATTCTGGCTTTCAATAATAGGTTTAATTTTGGAAGATCTAACAACTCACTTATTCTGCCTTTGTTATTATATATCAATAATCTCCTTTCTGCTATGGTTTTGTGGTATTTTGTGGTATCATTGTATCCTGTTTGATTTGGTTACCGTTTCTCATATTATTCTTCAGAGAATCGAGCCGAATATTAAAAGCAGGTTCTACAAAAACAAAAAGAAATCAATCGCCTATTAAGCTCCAAGACCAAACGTTGTATGCAAACTGGCGAAGACAAAATGAATTCCAATAGATATTTATCAATTTGGTTCCAATGCTTGAAGAAAGTATGAGACAGGAAACACAGTATATATTATTATAGTATATATTATTATCTACAGGATTGAGCAGCAGCATTGACAAATTACCCACAACATGTTTTAATATCGATTCCCCGTGTAGACACATTAAACCTGGAACTACCTTATTTCTGCTCATAAAATAAAATCACCCAGGCTTGAAAAAAAAAACGATCCCAGATACGAACACTTATCAATAATGTTAGTGAGTTCCACTTTATTCGTATGGAATGACTGATATGTGCTTTGGACAGCGTTACTTCAAATCCTTATTGCGTTACTTCACTTCCCTATTGCATCGTTTTATGATTTCACATCCATGTTCATCACTGTATAAAGAGAAATGGAACCGAAGGAATGTTTATCTATTTTCTGTTAAATTTGACAACTGATTCTCCATTCACACTGGTACTTGCTTAAATGCCATGGGAAACCGAGAGGACCCGTGGACGGTACATCGAGCAGTATTATCAAACCGACACACTAAGCCACAAACCCCTGCAGGACTTAAAAGAAAAGTAAAAGAAAATGATGTTTCGTCACAACTCATTACGGCCTAAACGCTTAACAAAACAATGGCACATATTTTCATCTGTCACCACAATGTTAACATTTGGAAACGATAAGATTTTACACTAGTCGATCTATATGCATCAAGCATATTGTTTAGAAAGACCAACAAAATCTTAATTTGTGCATACTACTATGAAATCGGTAAATAGATAAACTAAGCGAGGCATTAGTGTATTCTAAAAACACCAGATACGAGACAACCATCAAGGAAATGTCTTAGAGATCTAGTCCGGAAAAGTCATTATTATTGAATTGTCGTGCGTACCCCCGACGTTTTTAATAAAAGGTAAGACGAGGACTCTTAGGCCACAGATGGCTTCTTTAAGAACTAGTGTAATTTTGTAGACATGACCGCTAAAAACCTATTAACGCCTAAAGGTCCTTAATGTGCTTATTCTGCACAAGATCATTTCAATTTCCCCTCAGCTATTTGATCTCCTCCGCGTAACGTAACGGGGAATCTTGTTTAATAGCAAATGCTATTTTGAATAGCCTTAACACCTTCTCCACCCTGACGTCAAAGACGTGAAACTCATCGTATCGGAAATAAAACTTGATTACCAGAGATAGATAGACATTCGAATACAATCTATGTGTCTTGAGTAAGATGAACATGATACCCAACAGCTATTGTTGGAACATTTACTTTCTAATTGATTTTCAAGGTGGTTTGGTAGCCTAAATCTGGTGCAGATTTTCGTTTTGAGATTCCTGGCTTCAATAGGTTTTCATTGTCTCGTGATAAACGTAACGGAGGTTGTTTATTGGTCTATGCCAATCAAGACAATGGACAGTAGGGCTGGCTTAAGTAACAATAACGATGGCTGTGAGTTTCTTATCCTTTAAGGTGAACAGTCTTCCAATAAATACTTAGTAGGCACTGTTTATCGTCCTCCTGGAGGTAATATGGAAGATTTTAATAAACAGCTGCTTCCATTTCTTCAAACTAGCCGTAATTAACACAAAAAGTGCATAGTTATGACCCATCTCAACATTGATTTATTCAAAACCAAATCTCATCAGCCATCTTAAGCATTTCTTCCACTCCTGGAATCATTATATTTCTTCCCTCTTATAACAAAACCCACTAGGGTACAATATCGAACAGAACCTCTTATTGACAATATTTTTCACTAATGTTCATGATAACACCATACTCTCTGACATAATGCTATATTTCACCAATATGAAAGTGTCGCCGCCCCATGGACGAAGATAGAAAATAAACACACAATAAAAAAACAGTGGATCACCCAGGGCTCGTATGTATGTGGTAACATGAACAACAACAACGGCGACGAAAAGATAGCTGTAGACATGACCGCTAAAAGGCAGACTAAAGGCTGCGAGTTATCCAAGTTTTTATGATCTTTTGTTTCAATGCTGTCTTTTCAATAGTGAGAAATCAATCGCTGTAAAGATAACACAAATTACCTGAAAACGCATCAAATGTGGCATCAGGACCATAAAAACTTTCTATTAGATATTCCCAATTGACCTCTTTGATAGCATCAATGAACTTATCTTCCCCTGCATCTGTTATACGTTGAAAGGGAGAACAATGGTAAGGCGAGCAATTTTCCGGTAGAGAGTTATATGGAAGACAGGCAAGTGACCGTTAATATATATTGTGTATAGAATTAGACCGTAGATGAATTTAATATTGTTTAATACTGGTATATATATATTACCCCTTGACGACCCATCTCCATGAAATATGCACATGTCAACAAATTTTTAAATTAAATAGTTTCAACCAATATGTATACCAAAAATGTACATGTACGGTTTATATTTCATTGTTGATAAATCAAAATTCATATGGATATGTTTTGCGAATACTCACAAAAGTTAACAAAATGTGTATTCGTAAAATTGATCTGTTAAACACGTCCAACCAAGCTTCAACAAAACACTTTATATAGATATGAACATTATGCAAGCAAGTTTCCCCCAAGATATCAAAACCCACCTGTGTCAAGACTTACTTGAGCTCTGTTATAGACCTCATTTCTAAAATATCCACGAACATCTCTGGCATGGTATGGATGGACGCACGTAACTGTTTTCTAGTATTCCGTGTGTCTTAATTCTCTGACCAACAACATACTTAAGATTATAGTGTGACGTAAAGAATAAGAAAACAAAATAAATTCCGCACACGAAAAAAATCTCTATCTTTTAAAAACAATAATTGCTTAGGTCTGAAACGTAAGCAATATATCGAAATAAACTAACCATACTTTCCGTTTGGTGAAACAAGAATATCTTCGAGATCAATAAGATTATATTTGAAAAGAAATTAGAGGAACTTTATTAAATAAGTTGACGCCAAGGCCTAAACCATGCGTGTAAAAGGTGCCTCCTCATCTTATCCATTCACATAACCAATGAATTAAACAAATATTTAGCTGATATTGCCCTTTGAAAGTATTCCTTACATTATGTTGTTATGTGGTGTATCCACACATAATCTACGAATATATTTTATGGGACATACATATATAAATCACATCTTTATCATCTTATAAGGTAATAAGGTTGTTTCACAGAAAAACAATATCAATTTCTATATTTTTCTCGTAATACAAAAATCCATTTGAATTTCCGAAAATATATCTTATACAATTATATCAACGAAAGTCCCCAGTAATGTTAAGTTTAAGAGCACGGACGAGTCGTATTTGATCAACTCCCCTGTCTGGTAGAGTTTGACAGTCGCTGACAGTCTTTACATCAATGCTTGATTGTGGTATTGGGAATGATGGTTAAGTCTAAGCAGACCTGCCAAGCAAGGGATTGTGATAAGATTAACGAAAATCGTCTCCAAATCTAGGTTTACTGTGCTCATATCAACCTCCAAATGTGTGAATCATCTCCAAATCTAGGTTTACTGTGCCCATATCGACCTCCAAATGTGTGAATCATCTCCAAATCTAGGTTTACTGTGCCCAAATCGACCTCCAAATGTGAAACTGCCCCCTGAGGGAGGGGGTGGGCAACACTTCCTCGGCTGCCTCGGTCGAACGTAAGAGGCGAGAAAAGAGGTTGTTTTCTGTTGCCCTGGCGTTCGCAGTGCTAAAGGGTAACGGGAAGCAGATTTGTTTGTGAAGTCATTTATTTCTGTCCGTCGTCATATAAGTGAAATACTCTTGAGTACGACGTTAAACACCAATCAAACAAACAAACCAAATGTGAAACTAAAAGGTTAAACGGAGAAAATTACTGATTCTGAAGTGTGAACTGAAACAATCTTCCGTCTTTCAATAATAAGTTTAAATTTGGAAGATTTATCAGCTTTACTATCCTCCCTTTATTATTATATATGAATTACTTCCTTTCCACTATGGTTTTGTGGTTTTGTGGAGTTCGAAGTGAAACCATAATCAAAACTCCTCACACAGCTGTTATACTCCTTCATCAAAATCTTCAGTCGTTGGCATTAAAATACTCAGCTATTTTGCTTGTATGCCTGCTTCCTTACAAATAAAAGGTAGTCCGTCAAATGCGTGACATCAGAAAAATCGACATGAAAGTTATTGACAAGTCGATATGTGAATAACCCATGGCCTATCAATGAAAAATTTCGCTTTGGCTAGACCAACGTGTAATACTTACTCTCATTTTTTCATTCCCACGCAACGTAGTGGATCCATTAGTTCAAATATGATTTGCATAATGGACCTCAATTGCACAATAATTCAGTAATTGATACAACATTTTGCTATTTGCGAAACCCCCCTGCAAATTGTCCAATCAGAACACAACGAATTTGGTTGACGGATAATAATAAGTAAAACACGAACAAATCTTTCAGACGTTTGAATAGTATGGCTTTCATATCAAAGGTACCTTTTCAAGAAGCGTGTCACAGTTTAAAAAAAAAACAAACAGGGTAAGTACAGACGTGACCACACCAAAAAGCAAGACCTACCAAGGGGGAGAGTGGTACAGCGCCGTACAGCAAGCGTGCATGTACATGAAGCTCTTTGAATTGAGGTATGTAATTATCTACGCATGTGTGACCACATTTAGAGACGGTTTCAATATGTGATTAATAACCAATGAAGAGGGTTTTCTATTTTATTAGTTTATTTCTATACTGTGTAAGGGACCACATATCGCCAATGGTGAAATAAGTTTAGAAGCTATCGCACCTGTGCTATTCCCGTCCTCGCCATTGTTGCCCTTTCTGACAATCGGCTTCTATTCTAAAATCGAAATAAAAAGAAGTCGGAAACTTGTTCGCCCCTTTAAAGCAGAGATCGGGTGAAATAAAACAGGTTACTGGCGCAGAGAAACTGGGAGCTGGAGGTATCTTAAAATAAACACTAAAACAAACTTTTAATGTGTTCGTTTTCTAGAATTTTTCTTCTTCCTCGATTTTACATATGATGCGCGCCTGATTACAATGGAAACAGACTAACTCTTACAAATATAACGTCACGTGACCTGTTTGGAACATTTAATGAACTCTTCAAACACCGGATGTGGAACTGACCCTTGAAATGGATCCTTAAGAAACTTATTTATACAAGACTAATGAATGTCGACTGTTGACAAATAAAATAGTGCGAGTATGAGCCGAAAGAGCAGAAGAGAAGTTTTGAGATTTTGACGTGGAGTGCAAGATGATGCTAACTTAGCCAGAATGCGGTTCGGGATTCTGTGGAAAAAACAGCGCGGCATGTCTCTCATTATAGATAAAAAGTGAATTCTTACGTCTTGGTTAGGGTTATTTCTATACCTAACCCTAAAGCTAAAACACTAAAACAACCCCAAAACTAAAACTTAAATTGACGTCATATTTTACAATATGGAAGAACCACAAACGCTTTATGCCGCTTTCTCCATCAAAGTTCCCCGCAGAAGAAGGATAGTGCCATTTTAGTTTTTTAGTTTTATAATCTATAATTCAATGTCAATGTCAAAGACTGTCGGCAGATTCATAGCATTCCTGTCCGACAATGACAAACAATCTTTACGTACACGGTGGTCGGATTATACGAAGCCTCGCTGTCAGCTGGGGCATAAAAGCGGGGGATTGTCAGACGACAGTCACCTTATTTACACCCGCCCCTTGTTAAAACTATTACTATCTTGCTCATCCCGCTCTACAAACTATGTACCACCAACATCTGTTCTATGTGAAACGTCTCCAAATCTAGGTTTCCTGTGATCATCTCGACCTCCAAATGTAAAGTTTTCAATAAAGTAACAGGTTAAATGGAGAAATCTACTGACTCTGAAGTGTAAAATGAAACAATATTCTGGCTTTCAATAATAGGTTTAATTTTGGAAGATTTAACAACTCATTCATTCTGCATTTGCTATTATATATGAATAACTTCCTTTCTACTCTGGTTCTGTGGTATTTTGAGTACGACATAAAACCACAATCAAAACTGCTCACACAGCTGTTATACTTCTCTGTTAAAAAGTTCAGTCGTCGGCTTTAAAATCCTTGGCTATTTTGTTTGTATGCCTGCTTGTTTACAAATAATAGGTAGTCCGTCAAATGCGTGACGTTAGAAAAATCGACATCCAATGTCGTAGAAGGTTGGATAGTTGTTCACAAATCGATATGTTAATAATACAAGGCCTATCAGTTAAAAATTTCGCTTTGGCTAGACCAACGTGTAATACTTACTCTCCTTTTTCATTCCCACACAACGAAGTGGATTCATCAGTTCAAATATGATTTGCATGATACTTCTCCTGTTATGCTGTTCAAACGTTTCAGTTTGAACAGCCAATCAATGCAATTAACATCGAGAGGGTTGAACCTCTCTCTCCAAAACCATCAACAAGTAAGACCCTTGAGCCAGAGCCGGTTGCTCTGAAAAACCGCTTTGATGCTTTGGAGGGAATGGAGGTAGACATTAGGTCTCCTCCCTCTAAAGCTCACCCACCCCCGCCTTCTCGAGGGCGGCACAAGGGCAAACACCCTCGGTTAAAAGCCAACAGAACACATATTGCTGGTGGCTCGCCAAAACGAAAAACTCGACATTAACATTATAAATAATTGTAAATAGCTATATCTGACATATTTGTAAATACAGAATGAATAAAAAACAAAAAAAAAAAAACACATAAAATAATTTTAAAAAACCAAACAAAAAATGTTAACATTATTAAATTGTTTATATTACATTTCAGACCATTTGTTCCTATTTTTGATGTTTGCTGCTACAGCCGGATGAAAATGTTTGTTTTGGTAAAGAGCGTTGAATAACACAGTTTTAACAATGTGGCGTTAAACACCAATCAATCAATCAATCAACCAAAACCATCTACTAGCAAATTCATTAGATCAGAGCCGGTTGCTGTGAAAAACCGCTTGGATCCCTTAGAAGGGATGGAGGTAGACATTAAGACCCCTCCCTCTACAGCTTGCCCACCTCTGCCTACTCGAGGATGGCACAATGGCAAACACCCTCGGTTAAGAGCCAACATAACACATTGATGAAACGTCCCAGAAGGGGACCCTTCAGAGATAACATCCAATCCACGCGACGTTAATTCAAACATGCCCTCAGAAAAGAGGAGAACAAACAAACAAAGCAAGTAAATGAGATGAACATTTTTGAAGCTATAAAAATGATGAATTTTGGAAGCATGTGCATAACCTTAACAGGAAAATTAGAAAATCGCGAACCTATGGCAATATAAATATGTCACCATTCTTAAAGGTATTCCCAAATGGTTGGTACATAGAAAACGTATAAAAATAGACCAATATTCACTGAACGATTTGCAACTTGTTTTATTTAAAAAAATCGTTGTACATGTGGAGAAATTGGGATGCGAACATCTGACTTTCATTATAAGAGTCAGCTGTGATTCTCGAGTGACGTCACCAGGGGAATTCACTAAGTGACTGGTATCTATAGAAACCTGGCCCTGGCCACCATTTTGTTATTTCTCATTATCTAGCAATACGTCGTGTATCTCCTGTATGCAGCTGTCATTATCCCCCAAGGGGTCGTCATTATCCGGCACAGATTGTTCCGAATGGAGTTTCCCCTGCCGACGTCACAGCACAAATAACTCGTTTGAAGAGTCGCAAGCTTGTAACTTACGTTGTAAGTGAAAATACAGGATTTAATTTACAGATAGTTTATAGTATTATCTTTGTAATTCAGTCACTTTTAATCTGATATATAACCGATTTGGGAATACCTTTAATTCAGTAATTATGGATCAACATAAAGTTGATGTGTCATGATCTCTTTACAAACCTGTCATTTCGCCTGTTATCAACAATAAAAAATCAGGACAATCATTAGGCATCTATGGCTCGCCAAAGCGGAAAAAATTCAAGGTTTATAAAATTGTCTCCCAGATTGTTTTTTTCATGCAAGATTATTTTATTGTCTAAGATTTTATTTTTCTTGTCCTAGATTTTTTTTATTCTTGTCCAAGATTTTATTTTTCTTGTCCAAGATTTAAATTTTCTTGTCCAAGATTTTATTTTTCTTGTCCAAGATTTTTTTTTTCTTGACCAAAGATTTTACTTTTCTTGCCCAAGATTTTATTTTTCGTTCCAAGACTCACGCGACCTGTCCAAGGTTCACGTGACCAATCTAAGATTCACGCGACTACATTATCTGATAATGTCGTTCGGGGGCGCACAATCAGTGAAACGCTGACATGTCAGTGCAGCGTAACCAATGACGTAACTATACAATATAATATGGGTCAACATACAAACCTAATACTGTGCGTTAAAATGCTGAAACACTGCACTGTACGTTCATATTACAACCGACGGCCATTGAAATTTTGGTTTGATCACGTAAAACTTGGATCAAATAAAAACTTGGGCAAGAAAAATAAAATCTTGGGCAAGAAAAGAAAAATCTTGGGCAAGAAAATAAAATCTTGGGCGTGATTGTTTGTTTGTTTGTTTGATTGGTGTTTAACGTCGTACTCAAGGGTATTTTACTTATATGACGACGGATTGTCCACTTCA
>JARFOD010029171.1:0-10667 GCA_031763545.1 Mopalia muscosa
CCCCCCCCCCCCCCCCCCCCCCCCCCCCCCCCCCCCCCCCCCCCCCCCCCCCCCCCCCTGGGGTTTCCGCTATGTTTAACCAAGACAAAATGGGAAGTGTAAAATGAATCCTCATATTTTAATGAAATGCCCACAAGTACAATGTATGTTAAACCCTTAAACAAACAACTAAATTTCAAAACGAAAATATATGTGAATACATTCCTCAGGGTTATAGCTAATGAATACTGGTGCTAGAATGTTACAATGTAAACATGAATTGATTGGCCTGCGGCCGTACCGTAGTGGTAGCGAGTGTGCTTCCTAAACTGAACCGCTTCGATTTACCGTTCACCGCTGTGAGTCCGCCTGTCGACCATCAGGTATACGAGCGAGTCACATGTTGCAACCCCGCCAATCGCGCGGGTGGTTTTTACACATAACTGGCATTATCTTTATTTGACAGACCTGACTCGTCGTCTTTTTCTTTATAATGTGTTTTGGAGTCTGATTTTTGCTTAACCTATTCTAGAGCGTACAGGAATACAGCATTTTTATCACATAAATACCATGTATAGCTGGCACAAGATATGACTAATCGGTTTGAATTCGTAAGTATTCCTTGGATATATATTTTAAAAATTTTATCACACTGGCACAGGGATATGGATTGATAAAAAAAGCGATGGACCATCTCAAGCTGTAGATAAACTCTCCGTGAGTCGAGACAAGTCTCTAAATAGATCTTAATCTCGAGTTGTTATGGGTAACTTACAAACATTTTGAGATAAGGTAATAACCATGTAGATATACCATACATAGATAATATGTGGTACATGTCACAAACATGAGTTTAGAACAGATCAACATGTAAACTGGTATTTTAAATAAATAGAATTAGAGTTTTCTGATACACTAGGAATTTTCGCCTTTACCAAAATAGTCTTGATCTGTTGGTTTTCCTGTATTCAATGGGTCTTTGTGAGAGAGGAACGCACATTTTAGATACAAGACTTTAATATTCTGTATAAGGAGACTAGCAACCGGGTTCTAAGGGGCGGGGTGTCATTTTGAAATACAAAATAAATATATTATTGATATAGTCATTAATTGTGTGACGTTCTGACATCCTCTCCTTACAAACACGTTGAATTCACGGTTGTTGTTTTTTCCTATAGAAATGTCAGAGAACCATTGTAACGTAAGCTTACACCATCTGCATCATGAGGATTCATTAATTTCAAGCATGTTAACCTATATATCCGACAACTATGTCCCAAAATTTACAACGAATTTTCGCTTGCTTGTTTTTATTAATTAGGCCTACATACATATGGATCCTAATTTGTTAATGGTGCGATTTTACAGTCTAACAGTAATATGGTAGAATACTAGGCGGAAATGTTGCCATTCACGGGGGGGAGGGGGGGGGGGGGGATATATCAACCAGTACAGACACTCGTCTTCTTCAGATCAGTTCTCCTAATTATACTGATTGCTGGACCATTGCTTTGATTATCAGCTTTTAAACACATCAAGGGTGCACTGAGGGGTTATCATTCTCGTTAATCCTATCCAGTGAAGTAGTACTATCTGGTTATACAATATGACACTACGTGTTTGCTGAGACTTGAAGGGCTGGCCAACGGGTTAAGACAGGCCCGCATGTAACAGTGTATGACAAGTAACACGAGAAAGTATGAGAAAAGTCAATCGTGCACCTAACTTCGTCCACTACAAATACGGTTCAATTTTGTGGAGAACGAAGTCTGAACGATCAGTTTCAAGCAGCTATCCTTCCAAACTATAAATCACCTTTAGTGCCGTGTATTCGAGATCCAAAAGCCCTGATCGGGCAAATTGCGATGTGTTCTATTCGCTCAAAGTGAATGTTATGAGTATAGTCGCCAGGTAAATCAACCTGCATCTAACAGACTAACTACGCTCTTTAGTGCCGTGTATTCGAGATCCAAAAGCCCTGATCGGGCAAATTGAGATGTGGTTCTATTCACTCAATGTGATTTTTATGAGTATAGTCGCCAGGTAAATCAACCTGCATCTAACAGACTAACTACGCTCCATGAGTTAACCTAATCTTTTTTGAGCGAACGCTACCGTATCTGTATAAATTTAAACGTTTAATGCAATGACATAACTATTATTTAAACTATCTATTGTTCTTCTTTGAACACTGGTGGGATAGATCGATCCATGAAACGACCGTTTGACGTCCGGATTCAAGTAAAATCATTCATTTCTAATAAACACGCCCTCATTTGTGGTCGAATTAAAATGTCTTCCGGTGTAAGCTCGGATTGGGCGCGACATGTCTGCTTTAGTCTGGCACCCTGCCCCTAAACTCGTACCTTGGGACACTCGTTATTAATACTCACGGGTGTAACAATATGCGAGTTATAGGGACAGGGAACCAGAGTATGGACGCTTCTCATGTATTCCCCTATGCTGGTGGCAATTTGTCTCAAAAACTACATAACACTGCATGAAATGATCGCCATATAATTACATTCGCTAGGGGGTGTATGCTTTATGTATTGAAGACGCCGGTGAGAATTCACATAAGAACAGGAAGTATTTTAAAGGTAGATAAGAGGCGATACAGATACCTAACCGACGTGTCTGTTGTGTAACCCCAAACATTAAACAGCATATATATATAACGGTATAGTATTTTGTATGATGAGTAACACAAACAGGGTTGTTGAGTTTTGTATAATCGAGAACAAACTGTTTGGCGATGTGTTAAAAGATTTAGCCGTTAGCCTATTTAGTGCACCATCGCATCAAAACAGTTAGTTTTGACGGTTGTACAAATGTTATCGGTGAAAGAGATGTCCGTCCTTGGAGCGAAACACCAATGAGCACGCCCTTAAACAACACACGTAATCTATATCACTCATTTAGAACTCAATAATTTAAAATTTGACTGTTCTCTGGCAAATTTTAAACTCTGTTATATTGTTTAATGTATTTATTATTTATATACTTAGTAACTTTGACCCCAGCACTGGGAAATTGTATTGCTGAGGTATGACTATTGTGCAATCTCGTGGGTTTCTTTTTCTTTCCTGATCACTTGGCATCTTGTGCCGACGCTGTCTTCCCCATACTCTGCTAACGGCAATAATAACAATAAAAAACAAAACACAGAAAAATGAACAATAAATTTAGCAAGTTGTCGGAGATGCTGTCTAGATATGAACAATAACTGATATAAATTTTTTTAATAAACGGCACAGAATATCAGGAAAGAAGCAAGACATGCACCATATAACACAGCCCCTTTACGTGTGACTTTTTATAGCCAAAACGGTTTATTTGAGGCGACCATGCTTGATATATTTCAGTGATGTCATTTGAAATTAAATCAGATGGTATAATGATTCCGACCGTGTGTATCTTTAACACAGCGTCTTTGGATGACTTGTTCAAAAACTTTATAATCTGTAGAAAGTAGAAAGCGTTTTGGAACACAATGACTACTACTAAATCTCTATTTCTGCTCAAG
The DNA here is from genome assembly GCA_031763545.1 of Mopalia muscosa. Taxonomy (NCBI): domain Eukaryota; kingdom Metazoa; phylum Mollusca; class Polyplacophora; order Chitonida; family Mopaliidae; genus Mopalia; species Mopalia muscosa. The sequence goes on from JARFOD010029171.1 coordinate 3,506, forward strand.
TGCTCAAGCTTTACCATGATGTCTGCATTGACTTAGAAACGTTACATTGATAATAAATTAGATGTTTAAATTTGTCAATCGTTTAACTGTGATTGCCCCATATGTATTTGTCCTGGCTTGTCTTTGTTACCAGTGGTGTCTAAATAAATTTCTTTCACCCATTCGACTGGCACTCATTTGAATGAAATAAACTTAAGTACGGCTTACACGCTGAATGAAAAAAATATAAAAAAATTCAGCATTGTATATATTGCTATACACATTTTTTCAAGTTATTAACAGGGATCATCTATGATAACTTCATGTATGGTTTATTGTAAAACACCAGAGTCAAACGTCTTTATCTGCCTTTTATTATGCAGCTATAAAAACAAGCTTTGTGGATGATTAATGGTCGGCTAAATAATGCACAGTGTATCAGGAACTCATACATTATGTTGTATGAAGAAACCTTCTCGAATTTTGCCAGGAGGCGCTAATAAAATTAATTACTGATTGAACCAAGCTAAATAGTGAGACCAGTTTATGTTCCCTTACGTTAATAATTCACTTCAGACACTTCATGGTACTATTGCATGTATGTTGAACATTTATACCACATAAACGTTATTCCGTGGGTTTATGAACATCATGAGATGTGTTGTTAATTACTGATGTGGCTGCTTGATTTGTTCTATTTAGACACACTGCTCTGGTGATGTTTATTGAGGCTATTGGCGCGTGCCAGTCTGTGAAGGAACTTCGGATTATATTGCTAATAATAACCCTTATGGAAGAAAATCAGCATGATTCAACATTTTATTTCACATTCTCTGATCTTTATCGTAGCAGGAACCTTATTTGATAAACCAAAGCTGTATTTTTCCGCAGTAAGATTGGCCGTATCAGTTAACTTCTGTGTTCACTTTTATATGTGTTCTTCTCAACGGATAATGGTTGCTTTTGTCGGAATAACTGTTTATTATTGCCCTGATATTCGACTAGTTACAATATAAGTGATGGCGTACAACAGGGTTTCTGTCCAGGAAACAATTTACAGATATAAAACTCAAAAGCAGCAGACAAAAACTGATATAAAGCCCGTTCCTCTAATCAATATGGCGGCACTTTAAATATCTTTGATGGACCTGAATTGACCCACCGTTTTTATTACAAATTCAGGAACCGCGATCAATTCCGAGAGAGTCCCGAGTTATTACGCAGTGGAGTATAACTCTGATCCAGAACTTAATATAAATTTTGTTTATTATAAATGTCTCTAGGTTTTCGCCTTTCGATCGAAAAGCCTTTGTTTTGTGTGTGTGTCAATTGAAGTTATGTAACAGCTGCGCACCCGAGTCTCTGGTAGCTCCTGATATGTCGGGGGAAAACATGGTATAACATGCATGGGATATATATTTGTATCTATATTACGTGCGTAATAAGCAAATTAAAGCTAGTAAGAGATTCATATGGATAACAACTTCTTGGTTTATTGGTCACAACGTTTCAATCTCATTTCAGAGATCGTGTTCAAGTTTACATAATTAATATACATGGGTATACTTATATGGTGAGTTGAGTAAAGGTTGTCTGCATAAAGTTTTATTCAATCCCCATATAAATATACCCATGTTTGTTAATTATATACACTCGAAAACGATATCTGAAATGAGATTGAAACGTTTTACTAGTTTTATATTATCCAACTCGCAACTTCTAAATCCCGCTTTAAGAACTTATTAGCAATTTGCTGTTAAAGTCTGCATGCCACTTTTTTCTCATTCTTAGTATACCACCGTGTGTGCTTACATTTGTCATTTTAAACATTTTGTTGCAGATGACTACGCACCTCGTCAACTCCGGATAAGTTTTGGCCAATCAGCAAGAGAATTCGTTGTCATGGCAGCCACGCGGGCCAACTGTTCGTCTTCCATGTTGTATGGAGATGGATTATGGAATATGAAGACTAATATTAGCGGACAAACAGTATTATTTGGGGAAGCCCAATCAAATAAGGATGGGCTCCAATATCTCCATCGGTTTATTCTTCCGGTAAATAATTTGCATAATATTTGATGCCAAATGCTTATTTATACATCCTCACCCGAAGATTTTTTCGCCAATTAATTTTAAGATTTGTAAAAAAAAGATGACCTGAAAGTTAAAATACTTTTGCTAAACTTTGTGATCACTGGTATATTTATGAGCATGAACGATGCTATGTTTTAATACAGAGCTGATTTTCTGTTTTTGCCATTCAACTAATTGATATGAGCAGGCAATTTGTTCTCGTTTTAGAACATCATTATGATACTTTAAATCTTGTTTTAGAAACTCATTTTGATATATATATTCTGTTTTCACAAACTTATTTTGATATATGTATTCTTTTTTACAAACTCATTTTGATACTTTTTTTTTTATTGTTTTACAGCTTCACTTTGGTACTTTTATTCTAGTTTAAGAGCATCGTTTTAATACTTTTATGCTAATTTCTTAGCCTTATTTTGATATTTTTATTATTGTTTCAGAACCTGAGTCCTGGTGTGACATATTTTTATTATGTCAAGTGCAATGACAAAGAGAGTGATTTCCGAGGGTTTAAGGTCCCTGGCAACGGAACCGTAAGTACCGGTAGTCCACTACACTATTTACATATACCTGGCAGCAAAGATCAACTTGACCTATGCAATACATTTGTTTTAAGAGTAACTTCCAAATTTAATTACACTGAAATCGGCATTCTGTGCAATGCTGTACTTGTTTTAGGTCTTGCTGGAACCCTGGGTCTATTTTCAAATCACCTGTTGTATTTGGTCCCCTTTTCAGAAGAATATAAATCTTTATTATCTGTCAACCAAATTCGTTGTGTTCTGATTGGTCAATTTGCAGGGGGGTAAAAACCCGTACACCCCGGCAGATTTCAAATGTCACAAGAGTTCACGGGTAATAAAAACACGGCCGCCTACGCGTCAAACCTTACTTTCTAAAATTAATAAAAGTATCTTTAAAATCGATTTTTGGTTGGCTGAGAGTTAGTTCAAAACATACCTGCTTTACAATCGCTCAGTTTTAATGAGGCTAAAAAATACCAGAACGTCTTTAAGCTGGCCATATTTTTACAGCGTCATCGGCCCTTTCGACGTGCCTGAAAGTTGCATGCGTTGTCATGGCAGCGCTAACTGTCAGGGGAGGTAACTCGGAAGGCAAACATAGATCTTTCGCCGCAGAATCTATTTTCTTGTGGTTTCTAAGTGAATAAATCGCACATACTGTGGCTTGGCGGATAATAAATTCGTTATAGACGTTTTCCTCAGGGTGTACGAACTTTTATGACCGTCCTGCAAGCTCGTACGCCCCTTTCGGCTCAGGGCGTACGAGTTTGCAAGATGGTCATAAAAGTCCGTACACCCTTCAAAAAACGTCAATAACTAATAGTACCATATATATATGTATATATTTTTGGAAAGTTTGAATTATCAGGATTACAAATATAAGAATGTGGTGAAAATCCAATCATTATTGCTTAACATATTGCAAAATGAATTGTGCTTCTTGGAATGGTACAAATTTGAAATTTCTATCATGAATATTTATTAGAAAAAGACCACTTAGAAAATGTAGTCTGTTTAAAAATAAAATGCCAGAAAGGGGAATTGAAGCTTTGCGCCTTGAATACATCATCTTGGGGAAATTATGGGCTCCAATTTAACTGTTTGTAATTAGAGTTTCGAATCATTTTTTTCCCATCTGAGAGTTAGAATACCTAACTTTTAATCTAAGCGATAAAAAAATTGGTTCATTCGAAACCCAAGGCGTCCAGCAATTCTTTAAAGTAACTGGCCTTTTCAGAAGTGCAGAGTCCAAATATTCCTACTGTCGATTGAGAAGACGTTAGTCACATGACACACGGAGATGAATCTGAGGCGAGGTTTTACAAATTTCCATATGTATCAATCTTCGTGGAACATCTTGATGACAGTTGATAGTTACAAAACGCATCAACTATAATAAGACATTATTGAGGACAATGGTTCCCAGGGTATTTCCGGCGAACGCTTAAGTTAATCATGATAACTCGGTGTTCACCTGTATCATTGAAGGTCTACCTGAATGATTTATTGACAACATCAGCAATTCAAAGCCGAAGTCTCCAAATTTCCTGCTTCAGTATAATTTATAAGATAATCATCAATGAGCTGGGATACTTTGATCGTAACCTTGGGCTAGAAATTAAATAACGCATTTGTGAAAAGCAGTCTACACGTTTATATCAAGACCATGTTAAATGCATTTTGATTCAGGCATGGACTCCAAAGTTCCTGGTGTATGGAGACTTGGGTGTGGACCCCCGAATCATGCCAGCATTACGAAAGGAAGTTATGTCAGGCCAGTATACAGCTGTCCTTCACCTTGGGGACTTCGCCTATAATCTGGAGACGGACGGTGGACAGGTCAGTATTGAAGGGGTCACAATTTTATCCCATAAATTGTGAACCAGTTCTTTTCAGCAAGAAACCCCTGAAAAGTCTACTATAATCATCCCATTGCTCTTTTGTAGTTTTAAGGGAGAAGGTTTGACCTGGTGAGTCTTGATTCTAAAAGGTGATCCAGCGAACTACAGAAGAGCTAGCGGATGAATATGGTAGACTTTTTGGTATATTCCAGCCGAAAAGAGGCTGAACAATTTTATAATCATAGTCTCAACCAATTTGTATGTAGGGTTTACTGTGAGATACTTTGATCCATACGATAAAAGCAGGTCACAAAGATTTCAAGCGAAATAATGTAGTTAGCAAAAGTTGAATTCTTATAAAACAAAGCATTTCAATGAATGTTTAATGGAAAAACTGTTGAACTATACTTCAGTTTCTTTGTTTCTCTTAATTCTGTGTATTTTTTGTTTCCCAGAAAGGGGACCAATTCCTGGATATGATTGAACCAATCGCCAGCTATATACCCTACCTGACCACGCCAGGTAACCATGGTAAGTTACGCCTTCTTATACACATGCATGTTCCCAACTCTTCCTCTTTGTCACCTATTTTATGATATTGTTCACTGTGTTGTTTGTTTATGTTTTTCATAAGCTCTGCTATTATTGACCATTCGAACACAACCAAGGATCAGGTGATGATGATGACCAATCCTTATAATTGTAAAGACATAACAGTGGTTTATGAAGTTTACCCTATTGTATATAAAAGAATTCCCTAAACTCAATTGGAGTGGATGTGTAATATTAAACAGTAACATTTACTCAGCAGAGCTTGACCTAGATCAGTGTTTACAAGAAGTATATACCTGTGATGCCAGGGGATTATTTCCATTTTATATATGGTTAGTTCCACGTTAGTGGAGTACTATGCTGACAACGTTTATGTTCCCTGATTTCATTTTTCTTTCAAAAAATGACATATTGATAGGCTCTCTGGTACTGTGTCACAAAACATTAAGTTGTCTTTTGACAATCCTGTTGTCTCTTTTAATTGGCATCAGTTAGTCAGTATAGTGTTAGTACAACTATAGAAGTGTTCTAACATGTTTAATATTATTATTATTACTTATTTGACTAATAACTAACTTCTTTGTTGTGTATCATTTCACTGCTACTTTTTAATATATGGCTGTCTTAAAGATAAGGCCTTGGACCTTTTCCGACTATTTTCTTTTGGATCATTCAGGACTAGGGCTTAATATTTACCTTTCGGAATGAGTGGACCCACCTTCCCATTGCCAGGGTCAAAAGGGGTATGGCGAGATTTTCACATTTCTACCCTTGCTGCAATTCACGACACAAAAACGTGGCACAATATAAATTAGACTACCGTAGAAACAAGCAGCCAATCAGAAAAACGTTTACACACCAAAATGACCCGCGGCCGGGGCTTAATGGTAGCGTGTGCGCTAACCAAACTGAACTTGTTTCAATGTACTGTACTGGATCGAGTCCGCCTGTCGACCATCATGTATATGAGCGAGTCACCTCCAGGGTAAAAACCCGTAATAAGGCAAGGTGAAGTGTGAAGTGGACATTCCGTGGTCATATAAGTGAAATATCCTTGAGTACGATGTTAAACCCAGATCAAACAAACAAACAAATACTAAAGGCCACTGTCAATAAACTTGTCGCCACTGTCACACATGTGTCTGTGATGATGTCAAAACACGGTAATGGGACTTGGATCATGCTGTATATTACCTGTATAGCCGAGTTGTTTTCACTACCGCTTTCCTTCAAATGGAAGCTCCATTCTTTTTGGGTGGGACAAAAAGAAATCATCTGAAAAAAGCTGTTGTCGACTCAAGTCAACTCAGGGTTTTCCGTCTATGAAGGCCAGGTAAGAAAGAAAGAGATGCTCAATTAGTCCAACCTTCTTTTCCGCCTTGCTTTAATAGTAGGGAAGATGCAGTGGGTTTTTCTTCTATCTAAAGTGAATGGGGTGAGAAAACAGTTCGTTTGGACGGACAAGTCAGTTATGTTTATGTTTTGGCAATGTTTTCTCAACAGACAAGAGCTGATGAATACATTGTTACCACTTCGCAATCAGCGAATTGAAAATTAAACAGCCTATACTCGGCCTATTGAAAAGGGCAAGATCTATTGAGACCCACATGTAAGATCTTGGCAAGCCATCATTTATGACAATTAGCCTCAGGTATTTACTTCATGTAAACAATGATCTTGTGAATTCTGATACTTTCTGCGAATGATGAGTAGATTTATAGAGTTTATTTGGCAATTTCGCATCCATTCGAGATTTCTGCTTACCTAAAGGCCTTTATCGAACTAAGTGGCTAATCACTGTCAGTACATTAGAACCACAGTCTCGAACAAAGTTTTAAAATTTTAAAGATTTAATTGTTACCTTATGTAGAGGACCTTGTTCACCTGTATGTGACAAGTGTTAGCGCAGAAAGCTATGCAAATTGGCACCTTTATTGGTTGCCCTTAAAATATTTAACATATATTTCATTGACACAGTTTTATGAAATATTGAAATACAAAACCCATAGTATCAAGAAGTATCTGTCAGTCATTTGCCTAACTATTGCCTTTTACCCTTTATTTGTACAGCAGTTCTCCTGTAATCTGGTAAAATCTAGTAAGTCTGTTGAATGCGAATTTGAGAAAACAAAGGAAAACTGTTTTGTTTCAGGATGTGCAAAACTCTTCCCT
>JARFOD010029182.1:0-24215 GCA_031763545.1 Mopalia muscosa
TATTGCCCCCCCCCCCCCCCCCTCCCTCCCTCCCCTCTATTGGCCACACCATTGACCAAGCAACCCTTAATAGAATTGAAGAAACACCCATTTATCAACAAAACAGCTAAGGGCAGTTTGTTTGGAGAGTAGCAATACTGTCTTTACTTAGCATTGGAGGGAAATTAACTTACCAACACTATGGAAACTTCACACCTTGGCTATGCTAGTGTCAATTATTGTTGGAATACACCATTGTCATATGAGTGAAATATCCTTAAGCACATTGTTAAACATCAATTGAATTGGTTCCCTTAATCCAAATTCCGTTAATCCAAAATACTGGTCATTTCATGATTGACAAAATAAATATTTCACTGTAGTTCAGTAATTTTTCAGTACATTCCTGGTTTCAAGAGTTGTCCCCCCTTAAATACAGAACTTATTACCTCAACCAATGTTTACCATACCATTTAACAGTGCATGTACAATACCGCTGAAACTGTGAATATTTTATGACGTTAATTTCTGTCTTCTGTATTTTTAGATGAGTGTGACTTCCAGTACTTTGGTTACGGAACTTTACCGTCGAAGAAGAAAAATCCCATCAGCAAACTTATTAACAATGAAGCTCTTCCAAAACCTCGACTCCAAATAAGTATGCCAGAGGACTTTAGACGAGTTTCAGCTATCATCGACGTCGATATTGTACCAGAAACACATCGGCGAGTAAAGCTGATGAAAAATGGTTCAGATAAACCGCTTGGGTTTTATATTCGAGATGGGACCAGTGTTCGTGTCACTTCACATGGTTTAGAAAAAGTCCCAGCAATTTTTATCTCAAGGCTAGTACCTGGTGGTTTAGCAGAAAGTACTGGGCTTTTAGCGGTAAATGATGAAGTTCTTGAAGTTAATGGAATTGAAGTTTCAGGGAAAACTCTGGATCAAGTAACAGACATGATGGTTGCGAATAGTTCGAACTTAATCATCACTGTCAAACCGGTGAATCAAAGACTTACGCTCGCACCACATCTTGGAAAAGTTGGTCGCAATTCTCAAACATCACAACTTTCTCAAAATTCCACAGGCTCGCTACATTCCCATAAATCGAGCAAATCTGTGGAAAGTGACACTGTTATTGAGCATGGTAATAAAGAGGAAGAAGACGAGGATGAAATTCATGAGCATATAAACTCTCCAGAAAAACCTCCAGTGGTAACTAATGAAAACGACAGCGATCCCTTGCTTACTCTTTAGCAACTACTGATGCTCTGTGTTTTCCTTTTTCTATCTCTCACCATACACATATTTTAATGTCATGATTTTAAATATATTTTTATCACATGCTAGACAAAGCTTGTACCTCATGTGCACTTTTTGTACAACTTCTATCCCAAAATATGTGACGCAAACAGTTTTGACAAAGAATACTGGAATAGACACCTTCTTACCAGCTCCAGTGCTTATGCTGTGTTGGTACATTATTAGGACTATCGTTCTAGGATAAATGCCTAGACTGCGTTGCTAAGTTGCCATCGTCCTGGCGCCAATACTTAGACTGAGACTGTGTTGCTAAGTTGCCATCATCCTAGCGCCAATACTTAGACTGAGACTCTGTTGCTAAGTTGCCATCGTCCTAGCGCCAATACTTAGACTGAGACTGTGTTGCTAAGTTGCCATCGTCCTAGCGCCAATACTTAGACTGAGACTCTGTTGCTAAGGAATCATAGTAGCCTTAGGTCTTGGACTCTGTTTCACTATCATACTAGCATCAATGCATAGCAACCCTGATTCTAGCATTTGTGTTAGATTATGTTGTCATGGAAGCTCTGGATTAACATCAATGTTAGCTTGTTGTGTTGCCATGACAACAGCATCAATATTGGCTTGTGTATCTTTGACAGTAGCATCAAAGCTGGTAGGTGTTGCTAAGGATCAATGAAACAACCATGAATTGTCCATTGGAGTTTTTTTTATTTCTGGAATCCTGGTTCATTCTGCAAATCCTGCTTATATTTAAATCAGAGAATTTGAGTGTGTAAAACACCACTGAATATTGTGAATAAGTGGCCTAGCCTCTAATGTAAAAATCCACAAATTGCTAAATTGTGCTGATATGTGTAAGGCTAACTGCTTTAAAGTCTCAGCTAAAAGAAGAATCTTTTGATTTCCTAAGGTGAGAACAAAACTGTCCTGTGTCACCGAGAGAAATTGTTTGCGGCATCCACAGCCACAACCAACCTGTACATGTAACTATGCAGATTTTTTGTTTTGTGGGACCAAGAAGTATAACAACAACAACACATGAACATTCTATCTACTTTTGTATTTTCATATCAAATTATTTATATATCATATCAATGGTTGTGCATGAAATATGTGATTCCATTTCTTGGTTGTTCAGTGTTTTATGGTGGTATCAACTTTTTGCATGAGGCCTTATAATTATGTCTACATGTATATCCTAAACTATATCTTAACCAAACTTTTGAAAGCTCATGTTGCATGATGGGAAGGTGAGAAATAAAATAAAATCTTGCCTTTTTTGTACAAGATGTTCTAAATTGTTGTTTTATCCTGATTTTTAATTCTGTCACAAAAAATTCTTATACATTTGTCTCTGTGCATGTTTGTATTTATTGTCCATTTATTATAAGATTATGAATATTTTGAGTTGAAAAATAAATTTGTGTGTGTCCATTTAAGTAAATTAAAAAGTGAACTGTTCCAAATGAAGCCAAGAGATATTTGTATCAACTTTATTCATCTATATTGCACTTTTCCACTTATGTCTTTGAATGCATTGTTATAGAGACTTTGTGTATTTTTTTTAAACCTCGCCGTTATAATGTGCTGTTATGTATATAATAAGAGATTGTTTTCTCGGACATCAAAATCTATTTTTGAAATGTTGTTGATCAATGACGATGTTTTGGTATCTTAAATAATAACATGTAATTGATAGTAGCTTTACCAAAATAAGGAAAAACAAGATATTCTAACTTTTTTTATTTCCTTGCTGCATCGTAACATTCCATATCAAGCATGTCTCAATAAATCTGTTTTCTTTTTAAAACATGGAATTTCTCACAACAATTGCTAAATTTATATGAATATGGGGGGGTGGAGATTTTTATATAAAATACTGAATTTTGCTGATTGTAGTTCTGATAGTCAAAGAACCTTTTTATAATGTAAAAATATATTGATATGCTGGTCTACATGTATATTCTTACGTGTACTTTGCTATATTTCTATCTGAGGGCAGTCCTGTTGCCCTTGTGTTTCATTCTATAATGGGTATAAAGGGCTTAGACAGACACCCAGATGAATGGAAACCTTTAAGTGATCAATAACCAATTTGGACACCTTGTTTTAGGACTCTGATGTGCAGGAGATAGGAAAACTGTCAAAATTGGACATTTGAAAAGTGAAGCAAAATGACCATTTTGGAAACCCAAACTTTGGATTTCTGGCTAAGTCCCTGGCGGCCAGTGACCCCATTCTGGGCGGCTTTCACAAAATGTTGTATGATAACATTTCCTCTTGTTATTCATTAAACTATAGACCAAAAGAATATCATAGAAGATTTCATTTTTGTAGAACATTTTGTGGAAGTCATCTCAGATCTGTTTGGGATGTCTTTAGTTACCTCTTCAGCTTATCCAATCATTGTTTGTTGCCAATGGACTTCTTGCAATAATAATGAAACAACACCAAAATCAACAAACAAATTTTATCTATCAACATATCTCTTATTCCACATTAATTGCTTCCTTGTCTCTTTTATATGCATTGGTCTCTTGATTCTGAATATTGTTGACATTTTCCAATGCCAAGTGTATTCAGGATGTTAAGCACAAATAATTATCAACAGGTGTGTGGCGCTCCTCAGTAAATATGTAATCGTATACTTGTATTGTTTTTGCTGCAGTTAACCACAAAAATCTTATTGTTTGTAAATTTTACAAAATCAAAGTTCTGTAGAAGTCCAGCATGTCAATGGAAGGATATTACACATTGTTACACATTGGCACTGAATTAACCAAAAACCATTGTTAAAAGTCAAATGCACTGAAACTACAAAATTCCAATAACAAAGTGTTAGAATGATATTATAAAAAGTTACCCCCAGATTAAGTAGGGTGTACAATCTCAAGAAAACGCTATGAATTGTATCAGATTGTTGTGACAGATTATTTTTCTAGTTGTTTGATACTAAGCCATGAAAATATCTGTGAAATAATTCAACTTAACGGGAACAACAACTGTTTTTGACCTAAACTTATTATTTTTATTGCATATTTTCAAAGACAAACATCTGTATTGCCCTTGCATTCGAGTGAGTATAGACGTTAATTTAACTGGCGGGTCCTTGTTTGAAAACAGGGTCCGTCACCAGTGTGTCCATTTGCTTATGGATGCATTAAATGGCATCTGTAACAATATGGCGTATACACAAGCTTGGTCATCCATGCGCAATGTTTATCTGTTGTATATATATCAAAATAGCTCTTTGAGTGACACTTACGTTTAGCATGTTTTCAGCTGACATCCGGTTTTAAAGAATCTGGTTTGAAATGTACAAGCTGTTGTTGTTGTTTTGCTTGGGAACGGAACCCTAACTTTCAGCTTTATAATATGAAAGCATCCTCCAGTGCAGGCAATAGGTTACAGCCACGACTAGATGATACAACTATCATGTTTTTTAACGATGACATCAGTTCCGCTTTTTAAATTAGCTAAGTAACAGCTTTGCTAATTCATTGCAAGTGCAATACAGATGGTTGTCTTTGAAAAGATGCATAAAATAATAAGTTTAGGTTAAAAAACTCTTGTCTTTCCTTTTAATTGAGTTAGTAATCTAGTGAAAGGGAAGAAGAAAACCCAAGTGATGATCAAGTTTTTAGCCATACCAAATTCTTACCAAAACTGCTACTAATTTGATGAGGATTTTTTTTTGTTTCTCACTGAAAATTGCTTCAACTGGTTTTTGTATTGTAAGTTAAATGTATGGTGGACTCCTTTGCTATGGGTGTTTTTTTTTTTTTTAATGAATTTCTTGCCGATCAAAATAACCCAAAGTACTCCATGTTTCATTCTTACTAAATAGAAATTGAACAAATATGAAGAATGAAGTTATTTAGAACTGATGAACAGTTAAATTTAGAATTACTTCAGTGACATCATGACTAAAACAAACCTAGGTTACAATTCCGCAGTATATTTAATTTACGTTGTAAACAATCTACAAAAAATAACATGGGTGAAACACAAAGTACCCTGAAAAAATATATAACAGAAGTGCTGTTAACAATTAAGTAAATCTAAGACATTATCGTGATTATAGATTATAAAAAGCTCCAAATTAAAAACTACGCAATTTGTTTCTGGAGAAAAAAGAATTCACAATTTAAGTTTTTAATCAAGCCCAGCTATTGTATTGTCGCTACATTGGTCTGAGATAACTATATAGAGAATTATAACCCTTGCATGAAGTAATAGGGGTTTAGCGGATGGGGACAATCCTGATGAGTTTTCAGATAACAGGAGGCTGCAATAAACATTCATTGAGCTTGTTGTTCTCTGGGTCAAATCTCAGTTACAAGGTTTCCTCTCGGGTTTCCACTCAAATTAGACATAGAACAGTGTGAAGTGGACAATCCGTCATTATATAAGTGAAATACCCTTGTGTACAACGTTAAACCCCAATCAAACAAACATTCTCAGATAGTTCTATAATTTAAAATTAGACATACAATTCTTTCTGTTTGCCAAAATAGAAGTATTTATGGTTATAATGCTGACCTGGGGGAGCTTAATGTTGACCTGGGGGAGCTTAATGTTGACCTGGGGGAGCTTAATGTTGACCTGGGGGGAGCTTAATGTTGACCTGGTGGCAAAACAAAGCTTATCTTTGTAATGCTAAATTGATTATCCTAAAGTACACTAGGAGAAAGTGGCTAATGTGAAAAGGTTCTTCAAAAGGAGTCATTTCAGTCTAGTTGCTAAAATTTTAAGAACTAAGTGATATCAAAAATAACATCATGGATATAATTTAACTCAGAATTAAATAATTTATATATTATTGTTTTATATTGAAATGCATTTCAGAATGGGTTGAAAAAATGTTTAAGTTTAGGATTAAAACCGTAAAAGATTAAAAATCCATAGATTAGATTATCCTTAATCTATCAAAACTTTTAAATGTTTTTTAAAATTTAAATGAACTTTGTCATTCCATTTTCAATCCAAAGTATGTATGTTTCTATGTTAAATGAAGTACCTTAAAACATTTGACATCCAGTATTTGTCAATTTTTGGACAGTCTCAAAAGTACCACTAGTACATATCATGTGATGAGTGGTTGGGGAAGCTTCCTGGCACCCTTGAGAGATGTCTTGAATGTGTCCTGTCAGACCATTGTTACCTGCCAATGACAGAAAGGCTAGTTTCCTTCAGCCAGCGGGCAGCAGCCAGTCATATCAGTGAATATTTTATACTGTGATGTTAAATCAGCAACCAAACTAACTAACATGAGTATCTTGGAATGTCACACAATGAGTAAGCCATTTAAACTTTGTCTTGATAAATGGTATGTTAAAGAAACCCTAAGGAGCTTTCTGATTTTTCCTTAACTATAAAAAAATTGGACCAATTCATGTATATTGAGAGAAAGTGTTTCATCACAGTAATTATTAAAATGTTTATGACATATATTTTACTCTTGTGACTAAAAATTAAGTACTTGTATCCTGGGAATTTGAGGGACAAATAATTGGCAATTAACTCAATAATTATTAATTTTTAAATGTAATCTATTTGTAAACTTATTATAACATATAAGATATACATTCTGCTATTTCTATAACATAAAGACCAGTATTTCTGTATTTTTAAATTTTATAACTGATGTTTTTTTTATTTTGGAGAAGTAGTATATTATTATTGCTCCAATGCTATGTGAATTGTAACAGAAATTGATGCAATCCCATGAAGGATTGAGATGTGTAATAATGAATTGTAAATGTGTTTGTTATTACTATCACAGTAAACACTGAGGATTGACTTTGTAATAAAGATATATGTAATAAGAAATATATACAAACTTGTTTTTTGTTTTATACATTATATCTCTAGGTCTTTTATTGTTTCCACTATGTCAGTATGGGAATCCCTAGTGAGGAATTATTAGAGTGGATGCAGTTTGACAAGGGACACCACAGCAGGTTGGAATCGTAAACTGTTCATGTAGGCAAGGTGTTCAGCACTGAGCATAGCTTGGTGTCTGGTCGAACGACAACAATGAATCAGAATCATCAAAACCTATATTTCTTATTCCTACTTAATTAATGTCAGAATGGTAATACAGCAGAGGTTGGGAATTGTTTTCCTCAATATGCACATTACATGTTTACACCATTGCCATAACAAAACCTAACCTAAACTTTGGGTAAAATTCTGACATTATAGATCACATGCGCCTTTTTTGTATTAAGTATCTACAAAAGTGACTTGAAGCAGTATGTACATTTATATAAGGCTCATGGTGTCCTGAGTCTCCATATCTCCATTGATATGAGTGTTGGGTCTGTAACCCAAATGTCCCATCCCAACTTTGAATTTAGACATTTGCGTCCTTAGCAGGAAAATTGTTATATGGGTGATATCAATTAATTGAAAGACAATTAGCTTTATTCAATACCACAACAGACCAAAAACAAGGTTTTCTCCCAGTATTTTAACGCAATTTGGGCAAAACATTTCAAAGTGGACAATCTGTCGTCGTAAGTGAGATAGCCTTGAGTACGACGTTAAACCCCAATCAAGTAAACAAACAAAGCAACTTCTTCCTATGATAAACAACTTAACTCCAAATAAAGTTTAATCTAATAATTTATTTTGACACAAAATGTATAATTATCCTGATTAAAGGTAGATATTATACTGTTCAAAATTTTTCAAGTAATTGTAAGCCATTTCCACATTCTTTGGGATTTTTTGCGCAATTTGAAAATGCTTCTCTGGATAATCTTTTATTTTCTTCAGAGTTACCAACAGCCTAGCAACATACTCATCGAACATTTCTTCACCGTAACTAGGAAATGGAATAGGCGGGGATGACATTATCGCGTGCATATTGGGCAAGTCCATATTTTCAAGGGGCCATTGTTTCATAAAAGTGGCATAAGATCTGCGTTCCATATATGGCATTTGCACTATAATCAGATTTGCCGGAACTTGGTCAATATCCCGTAGTAATTCATAAGACAATGTGATATTTTGACCACTGTTTGTGGCTTCTGTTTCGAGGATGATGTTTTCTTCTGGTACCCCCATTTTTAATGCGACATCTTTAAAAACTTCGGCCTCTGGCTTGTCCCATAACCCTATTCGGAAAACAAAAGATGTGCAGCAATTTCTTTTTTCTTTCTTTTAATCACTAAACAGATCAGAACATAACATTCCAACTTTTTGGATAATGGTTTTATTATTCTGCATATAAAATAAACTAAAAAATGTTTTATACACATGCTGACTTATATCCATATATATATAAATATGAAACAAGATCTAATTTTTTTTTTTTTTTTTACTTTTAAATTCTAGAATTGTACTGTAAAGATTTAAGTTTGCCAATTTGTGTTAAATAAGAGGATATGTCACAGTACATACCATGAGTCCAGGCTCCTTCTTTTCCTGAAAACATCAATTTTTCACCCATCCCAGAAAGATACAATTTGGCTGCATGTTCGGCTGTCCGCAGGTCCGCATTCCCCAAACACAGAATTAGATCACTCTACAAAATTAAGGAAAAAATTAACAGATTAAGATTGCCAAGACAAAAAAAGAAACAACAACTTTTAAAGTACTTACCAAAAATATAAGTTATTTGGGGGATATTTCGAATAAAAATAAATGTAATTTACTAAATGTTATTTAGTATGAATGTTTGAAAAAACTATCTCATCCCGAGTGGAAGGTTGGAATATGATTCACACTTTCGCCAGCCTCACAAAACATATATCTGATGTTTTCTCTGATTTCTTTTAGATACTTTGAAAACAATGGCTTATATTTTACCTACGTACAATATTTCTTTTCAGATGGGTTTCGCTTTTATTTTTGCAAAGGGAGATAACTTTAACGTGTCAACTTGGGCGAGAAACTCAAATAAAATTTGATTTAAATGTAGGGGTATATTATTGTGACTATTGTATTTAATAAAAATCAGAGAAAAATAACAACAACAGATATATGTTTTGAGCGGCGGGTCAAGTTACAGCCTTCCCCATGGGTTGAGATAGGCGGGATGTAGGGCTAAGACGGAAGAATTAGTCTTGTTCATTATGCTGCATTATTTACTGTAAGGTACCTTTTTAAGTTCATGGTGCATCAACATAAAGTCCCAAATTGTTTTAGCAACGGCAAAGTCTTGTTCACTGGGTTGTGTCCTTCGACATACCCCTAAGCAAAACATGGGCTACAAAATTTTCACTTCATCAATAAAATTATAATTCATAATTAGCCGGGATATCCCATTCGATGGTGAATCCACGGAATCCCATCTGTCAGTTACTGGGAAACCCCTTTGTGACGTTTTATATTGACATCTCGTCAAATAACGCATAATCTCGCAGGCGCCAATTTCGAAGGAAGGCAGTAATTTTTACTCTCCGCATGAACGGCTAGTGTTTTACTTCGCTGATCGAAGGTGCATAAGGCTGTCAAATGTCTAAAACAGGTAATATTGAAGCAGATTGCTGTAAATATCCAATTAAAACGTACCCAGTCATTTGAATCAACATATTACAGCGTGTGATTGTTTGGGCTAAATGTGTGGATTGCAACAACAACACTGCTGTCAGCAAGCGCTAAGCCTAATATAAAGGCAACAACGTCTGAGCTAGCTGAGAAAATCAGCTCTGTCGACGTATTTATCATATTGCCAATACCCTTATCGACAGAGCTGAGGGGCCATCCATGTTAAAAAAGTGATATGAAAATTTTGCTTATGACTGAAAAATCTGTGGAAGGTAATATAAATATGGTTTAAAATTTGAATGAACAGTTGGCAATAATTACCTACCACTGTTGACACAAGTTTAATCCGTCATGTGACGAAAAATTATGGGTCAAAATTCAATATTTAGAGTTAAATATACTTGAAATGAAACAAAAATTCTGTTTCACAATTGTCATCAATAGTGGACACAGGTTCACTTGACCTTTGGTCCGGCTTTGGACTCGCATAAATTTATTTTTGTGTGTTCAGGAAAGGTATTTCGCTTTAACCCCACCCAAATTTGAAAATTTCCGCCAAACTTATTATGAGGTAACTTAAGGTCACTCATGTAATGCGCATGCATTATTATCATACTTTTAAAAACAATGAAACAGAAATTTGGCGAGTTTGACAAACATTTTTGGCTCATCATGTTGATCATTCATATTAATTACTTAGTCAACCATGTGATGACGCCTATCCAGTTTGATGTAACCACCCAATTTGTACAATGCCCGAGTCGTTCAAGGACAAAACCCATGTTGTCCAAGTGCTGGAGAAGAGTTTATATAGATAAAACCATAGATAAACTCACAGTTATTCAGTTTGATTAAGTAATCGGCCTAGTTTGACATATTTTTGAGCAAGCTATAAACAGAAATAGTGTCAAATGTTAATGAATGTAAGTCAAATCTTGAAATGTGCATAATGTGATGGCGGCTCGGGCGTTTAAACTGGGACCGAGTTCGTATCAGACTGTTGCCAAGTTGGTATAGACTGGGGACGGGTTGTATATGGCTGACTTGACATGGCATCTTATTTATGGTAATAAACTCTACCAAGCTGCAGCCCTCTCTCGCCTCAATTTGAAAGTATTCGACCAAAGTTTAAATACGTTGCTCAAGTGTGAGTTTCAGATTTGGGCAAGTCTACTGTCTACATTATGTTAATATTATCTTTCTGTTTTCTGTCTGATAAATATTCTTGTAAACTTTCAGATGCCTTGAGTAATTGTGAATCCCCTCCAACAGGGTAAGACTTTTGTATTTACAAATTGCAATGTGATGTATATTGTAGAAAGTGTACTTAAACTTTGATAAAGAAAACATAAATCTGATTAAAATTAGTATCATATTTAATAAGTTCACCATGTTTTTCAGAAATATCATCAAGGTGTAAGGCCGTTGACAATTGGTTTACAAACTGTACCAATCATAGAGCCACTCCCAAGGCTCGAAAAGGGGTGGAACCCTTTTTCTGTTTGTGATCAATTTAAACAAAGCCAAAAAACACCAACAAAAAAAGACAACAATAACAATGCTCAGCTGTGACATTGCAAAGTAGGCTATATCATTTTATGAGACCACGCCTTCACTTGAGCTTGTTTCACCTTCTCTCGGTCCAGCCGATCTCAAAGCAAGACAGAGCTGCGGCCGTGACTCAGTGGTAGCGAGTGCACTTCCTAAACTGAACCTGCTTCGATTTACTGTTCACGGGTTCGAGTCCGCCTCTTCACCATCAGATAAATGAGAGTCACATGTTGGGGCTCCGGCCACAGCTCAAAAAAATGTTTTTTTTCCCTGGCAATGAGTGACAATTGCCGAAAATTTTTGTTTAATTCCTGACCTGGGGGACCTAGCCATCTAGAAGCGTCCCTCTAGTGGGTGTTGCGTGAACCCAAAACACGCACATTAAGTTCTCTGTCAGGTCAGAATTAATCCAAATCATGTATTTCACAATCGTTACACATACCTATTGTTGTATTGCTTTGGGTGTGAGCTCTAAATCCAAATGTTGGGTTATATTACGATAAATTTATTTTGCTTTTCTTTCAGTTTTCTTTATAAATTAATTCCAACAAAATGGGCAGTTTCCTCTGTCTTTAAACACCAAAAACAAAGGAACATGTAGAATAATAACTTAAAAAACAAAGGAATATGTAGCATAATATTAATAAAGAAAGAGTTGATACTTAACAGAGAAGGGATAAAATGAAAGAATTTGTAGAATGTTAAAGGTGGAGATATTATTATTATACAAAGGACTATGAGTGGCCATAGTTATTTTCAAATATTCTCCAAATATTTTGTTTCATTTTTTGCTTTTAGGGAAGGGGATTCAATCCGTGTTTTTGTGAGAGTTCGCCCACCTGCCTTTAATGAAGGAGATGCAGAGAGGAATTTCTGTCTCACTGTGGACCAAACTCAAAATGCTGTAGTTATGAAAGCTAAACCTGATGCTAGAGTTTTCACCTTTGATCATGTGGCCGATATCGAAACAACTCAGGTATGTATAAATCAGGGGCATCTTGGACCTTTGCACATTCTTTGGATTGTAAAAGTACAGTTATTGAGATATGAGCTGTTACCTGTACGTGGAATTGTTTGCCTGTCAATCAGATAACTTGTTTTTCTCATTTGCTTTGTTTATTGGTCCTCACCACAATAAAGTTAAAAATAAACTCTAATTTCATGGACACATTCTAAGTTTTCCTGTGGAGGCGCACTCAATAGCTAGACATAAAAGATACATCAAAACTACCAGGCCCCATTGCTCAAAGCACTATTAAACTTAATCCTGTATTAGATGACGTCACCCCATGTTGTAGGTCTATCTCTAACCCGGTATCAGTGATTTATTCTGGTGTTAGCGACTAATACTCTTTCAAGCAACCGGCCCCAGGAGTTTGCACTTTGTTTAAGGCCTGTTTAAGCCCCATGCTTTTACTCTGCCCCCTTTGAGGTCCTTGCTTTTGCTATAGACATCTTCAATAGTTTGAGCCAATGAATAAAAAAATAAAAGCATTCTCTTAGGTTTTATTGTCAGAGGAACAAAAAAACTAGATGAGCCAATGGAACTAAAACTCTTCCTTCTGAGGTCTCTGCTTCTGTTGCATAGACCTATAAAACAGTTTTGCTTGATATATCATAGCATTCAGAGTCTAGGCTAGGATTGGAAATCTGCCTGTCTGAAATCCCTATTATGAGAAATTTTGCTTGTCCAGATTATCAATTTTGCTATTTTTACCATGTTAAAATTCAGAATTTTGAATGGTCATTTCAACCCTTTTAGAAATCTGCCCATCTTAAATGAGTATGACTGGTAGATGGGTCTCTAGCTTTGACTCACTGGACCCATTTTACAGGGGTTTAGCCAGAATTCAAAAGTATGGCGACCAAAATGGCCATTCTGCTTCATTTTGTAAGTAATATGTTGTCCAATTGTTAGGGTTCCCCTATTTCCTGCATGTTAAAGTCTCTTAAAACAGAGTGTCCAAATGAGACCATTGTTAAAACCAGGGTATCCAGAGGAAGAGACACACCCCTCTAACCTCTAACCTATGGATGCCCATTTCCTCTGATGATCTGATTACTCGATTTTGATTGATTTCTTTTTTTTAAACTCTTTCCTCAGGTTTGTATTAAAAAGTTCCTTTTCTTTGCTATGACGTGGGCTCGCGACCGTGTCCTAGTGGTTAGCGAGTGGCCTTTCTGAGCTGTTTACAGGATTGAGTCCGTCTGTCGACCCCTAGGTATATGATTAAGTCACACAATGTGGCTGCGACAATCGTGAGGCTGGTTTTTACGAGATTTCCTCTCGGTTGTAAAAAGGCTAGGAATAGTAAAGGGGACAATCCATCATATCAGTGAAATACCCTTGAGTATGACGTTAAACCCCAATCAAACAAACCATCTGCTATGATTTTGTTTTATTTTTTCCTCAAAGTTGATATAGTCTTTGTATATATTTGATTCCACTGTTAACAGATATTTATTACAAATTGTTCTTTTAGGAAGCTGTCTTTTGTTCTGTCGGGAAGAAAATAATAGAAAGTTGTGTTGGAGGTTACAATGGAACAATATTTGCTTAGTAAGTAGTACTTACATTAAATTATTTTCAGAACTTTAACTTGCCCACATATTTTCTTTTACTATTTGTACATATATATTAACCTATTAAATGGCCGATTTTTTATTTTTTTATTTTAGTGGACAAACTGGATCAGGAAAAACATTTACCATGTTGGGTAAGTAAGAAGTGACTCGTGAACAATAGTAGATGGGGGTTGTGGGAACCATGACCTTTAGCTCTGTGACCTTAGGGGCAATACAAAGGGAATTAACTGTTGTGTGTTATGCTAAATGTGTAAGTTTGAAACACGGTTTTGTGCCCTTCATGTTGACAATGTGGCCACAGCCACCCATTCGCCCTTGATCTGTTGGAAGTAGGCTTACTGTTGCCCTCTGCCCTCAGAGCAAGCTGTTAACACATAGCCTCGCTGTTTTGGGTTGCCTTAGTAATGTGTCTTGCGGTTGTTATGTGTTGTCATTTTTCTAGCCAGGGGGAGTCCTTGAGCATCTGGGCTTAAAATCTGCAATGTGAGTAAAATAGATATGCCACTAAACCACAATCAAGGAAAGGTACTCATTGAATCTTAAGCATTGTGTCATCTTGTGGGTGCATGAAGCTTGAATCTGACAATTGAAGCCCTTTCAATCCTGAATATACTGAGAATGTTACCCATCATTCTTTCCATTCATTTCTATCTATAAATCCAATGTTAAAACTTCAAATATTTTGGGGTCTTTTAGAAGATTAACAGTATTGTTAAAACTTGCACCTGTACATATCTGTTTGTTCACAGGCAGATCCAGCATGTGTTTATAGTGTTTTGGCAAGCACAAAAACAATACAAACTTTTAAAATAATAAACTCTTGAAAGCTGACAAGCATAATTGTTTATTTTCGCTTTGAAGGATTAAGTTATGCATATATCTATTTATTTTTTCATAGGTCCCTCGGAGGGTGTTGATAATTTCAAGCATGATCTGCGGGGCATTATACCCAGAAGTTTTGAATACCTGTTTAATCTGATCAAAAGAGAAACTGAAATGGTCAGTCACTTAATGTTTGCTCAATAGTTAAATACTCCTGTTCTTCAAATAGTAAGGGGGAGTGGTTGGAGGGAACTTTATGTGGCACTGGTGTTTGAAGAGGTCAGATGCTACACAAAGTCTATCTGTTTGTATTTTGTCGTATGATCATCCTTTGTTGTAATTATTTGTTTTTCAAAAAAGCAAACAAAGGAAAACGATGGCCCACAGACTTCTTGAGAGATGCCCTTTGGTAAAGGGCAGTTTATTTGGAGAGTTTTTATTTTCATTGTACCATTGGAGGAAGATTTATTAACTTTCAAACTTTATAAAAAAATACTCCTTTTATGGTTGTGTTAGTTTCAATTATTGTTTGAATACACCACTGTCATATAAGTGAAATACCCTTAAATTATTTTTAAGTATAAGTATATGGATATATCTCTGGCAAACGATTGGTTTGTTTTTACAAGATTGCCTCTCAGTTTATCACTTTATATATGCAAGGAACAATGTGAAATGGAGAAGCCGTCATCATATAAGTGAAATACCCTTGAGTATGGCATTAAACACCATTATATTTAAATGTAAAATAAATGTTATAATACATCAACGTATTATATATGTATTACATATATAAAATGTTAATGTATTATAACAGTTGAATTTACCCTGACACTAAAAACAAAAAAGATTTTAAAAAATCAGCATTAAACACTAATTAATAAATGGTCTTATTGTTTAGATTTAAACTGACATTTCTACCCTTTTTCAGCATGGAGAAAAGAAAGAGTTTTTATGTAAGTGCTCATTCTTGGAGATTTACCATGAGCAGATATTCGACCTTTTGGATTCCACGGCACCCAGTTTACATCTCCGTGAAAACATTAAAAAGGGCGTCTATGTTAGTGGATTGACTGAACAGGCTGTTACCTCAGCTGTCGAAGCTTATCAAGTAAGATTATAAACAGATACTCAACTGAAAGTTCTGTACGGTACTCTAGTGTCAGATTGGATAGGTATGAATGTCCTGCTCAACTGAAGGTTCCGTACGATACTCTAGTGTCAGTTTGGATACGTACGAATGTCCTGCTCAACTGAAGGTTCTGTAGGATACTCTAGTGTCAGATATTCTAGTGTCAGTTTGGATACGTATGAATGTCCTGCTCACAATAGTATTGTTACATTTGTATGTGTGATAATCATTAGGATGAGGTGTATAGATGTAGTTTAATGTGAACTAAGTCAGGTATTTATCAGGAATTTCCTGTTGCCCAGTTTTGGTGACTAGTTCTGTAACAGTAAATTAGACTAAATTACCTACATTCACAACATGTATGTTTTCTGTGCTCTACTTGAAGTCATGGTTGGTTTGCATTGAACTGAGTTTCCTTTCACAAGTTAATTTGGCATGTCATGTTTCAGTAAAATAACTAAATATGGTGTAAAATACTCATTAAACAGCAATTGTAAAGTAAAAACATACAGATATATTTGCAATTAATTTTGGAGGGGACATAATTAAATATTCCAGTCAGTATCAACCTATCTGTAATATCTAACTTACAAACTAATAAAAACTTTCAGATTTTCAAAAACAAAATCCAATTATGAGTTCATTCTGACCTGGAATGTAATAAAAATTATCTTAAAAGTTTTCTTAATGAGTCAAGAAGATTAGGCACTGTGCTCAATTGAATTACCCTATAACTTCTATAAGTTGGGACACTCTTATTTTAGGACAGTCCAAAGAAATAACATGTAAGACCCCCATGTGGTAAAGCCTATTTCTCTGTCCCAACTGCTAGAAGTTATGGGGTAATTTACATTCATACTCTGTATAAACTCTGTTGAATTGTATAGAAGTATTCCAAGCCCTTTCAAGTCTCATCCCAAAACATATCATTTCAGGTGTTAAGTTCTGGCTGGTTAAATCGCCGTGTAGCCTCTACTTCTATGAACAGAGAGAGTTCTAGAAGCCATGCTGTATTCACCCTTCAGATAGAGTCAAAGGTTTGTTACAAAAAGTTCAATGCCTGTAAAATTGCACTGAAATAAAATTCTAATTCTTTGGTTGTAATTATTCAAAATCAGGGCTAGCACTTTATGATGAACTAATCTAGAACTCCTGCACATCCTTGTCCCATCAGTGACTGGTGTGACACTTTTAGACTTCAAAATACTTGTGGCTCTTTCTCTCTTTTTCTCTTTCTCTTTTAAAACTGCATCAATTAAGATCGATCATAATCAAAATGACTGAATAATTTCTTTGCTAAAATTAACTGCCATTGCGTGTTCGGGCTTCATCATTCTCAGATCTTCCGGGGCCTGGGTGGCCCCTGGATCCTTGTCTTATGGACTTCAGCAAAAAATACTATTTTTGTTCAAAATTATCCTTCAGAGGCGAGCCTGCTAGCTACTCAGCTTGTTTGTCAAGAAGCCCTTGCGATTTTGGACTATATCATGTAGAAAACTCCTATATTTCCTGTTAGAGGCACTTGAAGATCGCCATTATGCTGGCCTTTTTTTATTCAATTCTTAAAACGGCATAAAACCCTGATATACCAAACAAATTATTAATCATTCAGTGTGTATTTGTTTCAGGAAACAAGAGGAGCGATTCAGAATGTAAGATATTCACATTTAAACCTGGTAGACTTGGCAGGCAGTGAGAGACAAAAAGACACAAATACAGTGGGAATTAGACTAAAGGTCAGTATAGGGATAGTAGGGTAAGATTAACACTAGTGTCAAAGAGCAGGGGTGGAAATTAACTTTTTTGTGATCAGGCCAACCGGGCCTGCAGGTTTCAAGAGTTGCAGGCCCGTTAGCAATGTTACAGGCCCAGCATCGTCGACAGCATGGCTGCGGGTTCAAAATCTACAGTCCCATCAAACATTTTACAGGTCCAACCCAGTATTGTAATATAGAGTGAAAAAATCTACAGGCCAGTCAGGCCTGCAGGTCTTGAAATTTACAGGCCCACCACAAAATCTACCAGGTTTTGGCCTGCGTTCCGGCTTAGTTTCCATCCCTCACCCTGCCGTATGATCCTATAATCAAACAACGTGTATTTGATTCATTGTTTTTCTGAACAAATGTTATAGGTAGTATTAGGCACAAGTACAGATTTAAAAAAAATATATTCATTATTTATATACCAATAAATCAGGATTTTCTTCACAATTTAATTTCACTGCAATATTATAACAGTTCTTTTTATTACACTCGGAACTTTTCCTGGGTCTGGTCTACAGTACTTTTGTCATTGACGTCTGCACGCTTCAGTTAACAGATGAAATGGAGAACTCTACTGTATACTGCACTGTGCCAAACATGGATATAGCAAAAGTTACCTGGTGAATTGATTTTAATAAGTGAAGAGAAAATGGGGTAATAACTTTAATGCAACAACATAACCACACAATTTTTATTTCAACTAGTCATGCTCTAAGCTGTTGATCATCAACAATGTTGTCCTGGAGCAAGAGACTGAATCACGCATATCCAAGTTCCCAGTCATAAAATAGTTTTCCTTAGAAGGCACATGAAATGATAATGCCAACCTAATTTGGAAACATATACAAGAAATATATATCTTGTAGAATAGCAAACAAATATCTCATTTTAATGCATGCAACATTAATAATCACCCAGGATTATTTTAAGTGTCAAATCTAAGCAATATATATTACCAGTACATCGTTCTCAAGCATGTAAAACAGTTGTTAAATTGATTTTTTAATTCACACCACATGCTGATTATCTATTTTCACAACATATTATTCTTTCACCATTTCACTTGTAAGTTTGTGATGACTTTGTATTGCACCATGTGACTGTCCAGTCTTGTCTTGTACCAATGGTAAAGATGCCACCATGGCTGATGCCCTTCGTTCGTTGTGCTTGAGTACCTTGTAAAATAACGATCAAAGCAACAATGGACTTGTTAAACAGATGAACAGACTATAAAATGCTATTTTGGAAAAGTAAGAGAATGTGTTATATAATAAACAGGCGTGAGAGATGTGTGATAAAGAGGACCAGGATGATGAGTTACTGGCCTTGTGTCATATCTACGGGGAGCCTGTGTTCACACCAGCACAGGAAGGGGAAGATCCCGGGGGACAGTTCCAATGGTGTCCTAAACTCCCCGAGCATGCTGGAATACAGCTCAACAACAGAGAAGGTACTAGCATTGACATTCCATTATTAAATTGACATTTTTAGCTCAAGCATTGTTGTATTAATCTTGCCAATATCCAGTGTTTCACCCAAAATGGTGTGTAAGCTTATCTAACTTAAATATGAGCTAAATCTGAGGAAATCAATACAACCATCATTTTGTCACCATTAACTGTATTATAAAGTGTTTGAATGATTGTTAAAGGATTATAAACCTTTTTGCAATTATTAACAAAAACAATTAGGAGCATATAGCATTTCTGACCAATTCAACTCTAGAACTAAATTTTTACACCTTTGATGCTAACCAAAACATAATCTCCTCAATACAATGGGGATTATTTCTTTGACTATACATGTATATCGCTGTAGCTCTGGCAATGGTAGACTGTTTTTTACAAAGTTTTATCAGCTGTAATCAAATACAACTGAGTGAGAAATGGATGACCCATGATCATCTTGTAAGTGAAATAAAATTTCAGTTCAAACACACTCCCTCACAGTGAAGAGATGTGATTTATCTTTTTACAATAATGTTTGAATCTGTAATATTAATGATTTTTTTAATTAAATTAATAACTTTTCTTATATCTTCAATGATTTAGACTGCATGACCTCTGCAATTTTAAAACTTGAGTGTTAAAGTAGCATCTAGCTGCTAATTCCTTCATAATACTTATTTATTTCTTCTTTCTTTTGTCCAACAGATTCAAATAATACGTAATGCAATCGATTGATTATTTGAAATTCCTCACTTAAATCAGCATGTTATACTGACAGCAGCAGCATAGAACTTAATAAGACACAAAAAAGAGTATGCAAAGCTAAATATTGATTAATTCATAATGACAACAACAGCTGTCAGTGAATGTGCCTACCCGGTTTCATAAAAATATCCGGTGTAGTTTCGTTTACCTCTCTAGAAAGGAAATTCAAATTCCTGTTCAAAATGGGGTCATTCTAATCAAATATTCCATCTGTCTGTCAGCTGTCAGTATAGAGGGCTTGAACAAGATAAAAAAATAGTACCACTTCACACAGGGTTTCAAATTTTGGAAACACATTGTTTCACATCTTTCTTACAAAGTCACTACAATGAACAGTTTTGGGAAATATTGGAAAAGTTTCTTCTTGGAACCTGTCCAACTTTGAATGTCTCAAATAGGCATTTACAGATTAGCTATACATTCAGTCTACATATGTATATATTTAATTTAACACTTTATAGGTATTGATCAACTTTAATTTAAAAAAAGTTTTAGCCATTTTTAGCCAATGGGGTCCAGCAAGACCATAAAAGACCCATTATTTTTTACTCGTCTATGAACTTTATCCTCTGTAAGTATTTTAGTAATGTTTGATTATAATTATCAAATGGTTAATTGGTTATACTCTCCTGCCAATCTGTTGAAATTATCTGAGTGTAATATTGATGAGCCTTGCCATCATACATAGAGGGCCTATAGTTTTCTGTTTCATTGCACCTTATAGCTGTGTAATTAATAGTAAAGGTATAATGTATAGGGTATAAATTCTCTTTAAAAGTTAATTCTCTTTTTTTAATCTTTACTTTCCTTTCACCTTGGTGAGAGTAGGAAACCCAGAGGTTCATGACATCCACTATCTCTGTCCTGTGGTGTTAAACTTTCAACTCCCTGTTAATTATCCCTCAACATGTCCACCTCAGTTCACTATCTCTTCAAAGTGGCTCACTATGCAACAGGTAAGATCTTACTGCATTATCTACATCAACAAAGGCTCGTAGTCGTGGATTAGTGGTAGTGTGCACGCGTGACGCTAACTAATCCTACACTAATGTACCGTTAACGGCATCAAGTCCCTCTGTTGACCATCAGGTATAAGAGTGAGTCACATAATGTGGCTCTGGCATTGGGTGGTTGTTTTTATGTGGTTTCCTCATGGTTTTCCACCGTAATGATGAGGCTACAAGCCTTGTGAAGTGGACACTCCATTATAATAAGTGAAATACCCTGAGTACGTTAAACCTCAATCAATCAAACAAACAAACAAAAGTACAAAAATCCATGTAATTATTAGGAGATCAAGTGATAACGGACTATCATACATGTTTATATTCTTGATTTATTTTCAATATCTGTTTTGACATTCTTAAGTATATACTATATTACACCATGACAAAAATATTTTTTAACTATTACACTGGGAAAAGTTAGAAAGATTTATTTTGACAAGAATAATAAGAAGCTTTATATTTGTTTTATTATCTTGTTCACAGCTGACTATTCTGTGTAAAAAACTAGATGACATCTGGGAGGAAAATAAGGGTGCTGTGGTTCTGTTTTTGTGGACTAACTTTTTGCAGGATGAAGCATTCACTTATTTAGATCTCCAATATCCACTTGACCTCTCTCATGTTTTGTTGAGGGATCGAAAATCGTCTTTTCGGGGACAAGGGGAAGAGTTGGCAGAGTGTGGGAAACCCGACATCGACCCTGCTCCCACCGCGGTCCATAGACAGTTTGATTCCCGTGCTGTACAAGACATTGCTACACAGGAATTACTGCTGCCCACTATTAAGGACTATGATACACAGGAAAAAAGGAGACAGTTTGAGAAATCTTGCTTCCCCTGTGATGTCTGTTTTCAGGAGTACCTGGGTGTTCATTGTATTCAGTTCCCCAATTGTGAACATGTGTTTTGCAAGGACTGTATGGGGGACTTCTTCACAGTCCAGATTAAGGATGGAAATGTTCGTGGGCTAATCTGTCCAGAGAAGAAGTGTGAATCACAGGCTCATCCAGCACAGGTACAGTATATTTAGCAGTCCTGTCTTATCTCCTGCATTTTGCAGCTTTCAGAACCAAATCAGGGGTTTGTTTACATTCGTTTGACTAGCAGACATTTCCAGTTTCACTAAAGAAGTGACTAAAGTGTGCTACTCTAATCCCAATATCAGAGAAATATAGAGCTGCATGGTACTCTGATGATAATTGTATTGCCTGCATGTGTTCTGGAGATATGTTCATGGTCCATTTCTGTTGTTTATGATTTGGGGACTAATTTTAAAGCTTGTGTATGTTGAGCAGGATTCAGAGATACATTTATGATCTGTATGTGTTGTATAATACATGGGGATTATGAGGGGATATATTTCCTGTACTTGTTGTGTATGATATGGAGATACATTTATAGCCTGTTAGCTTATGTGTTATTTATTATCTGGAGATAATTCATGCCCTGCAATGTGTAGTATAGAGATAAACACGGTTTGCCTATAATTATACATGGGTTGTATCTGTAGATAAGCTTTTGACCTGTATGTGTGAATGTAAATGTGTAGCATATAATGTGGAAATAAATCGATGACCTCTGTGTGGCATGCATCTATAGTGTTATATTTAATATCTGCATGTGTTATGGGGCCCAGGCCCATGGCTTATAGTGGTTAGCAAGTGCGCTCTCTCAACCTACTTTGATTTACTGTTTACAGGATTAAGTCCATTTGTTAACGCTTAGGTAACGCTATAATGTGGCTCTGGCAATCGCGGGGATGGTTTTTAGAGGGTTTCCTCTCAGTTTTCCACCGTTATAAGACAAGGAACAGTGGGAAGTTGCCAGTCTGTCATCATATAAGTGAAATACCCTTGAGTACGATGTTAAACCCCAATCAAACAAACAAACTAAACAAGCATGCGTTGTGGAATATCTGAAGATGAATGTATGGCCTATATGTGTTGTATGGTATCTGGGGATAAATTCAACTGTCTGTACATTCATGTATGTGTATAATTGCCTCTGTATGTGTGTAGCATCTGGAGATAAGTTTGCAATATTTATGTGCTGTGTTACTGTGTATGAGATAAATGTATTGCCTGATTGTGTAGTCAGGTTTGGAGATAAATTTGGGATTCTTGAGATATCTATGCCACCTCTATATTGTGTTATGACCTGTATATTTTGTGTTGGAACTGGAAATAAATAACATTATAAATGTATTATTATTAAGGATCTTATTAAGATAAATTGATAGCTTGAATGTGTTCAGGAGTTATCTGGAGATAATGTTAAACCTGTATCTTATGTCTATTTTGTTTGATGGGGGTTCAACGCTTTACTTAAGGTTATTTCAGTCAGTGTGTCATCCCAATAGGCGAAGGAAGCCACTGTGGTCTCCCAACAAAAAAAATCAAGTTTGAAAATAAACTTTGGGAGTAATTTTTTTATAACACTTTTGATCCTTGACCCTATTTTTGTCCGTCGTCATATAAGTGAAATAGCCTTGAGTACGACGTTAAACACCAATCAAACAAACAAACAAACTTAAGCCTGTCTTTATAATAACCAGGTACATGACCACTTCTGTTAGTCTGAGTGGGTGGTTGGAGTGTCTGGGATCATTCTGTTGTCCTGGGGCTCCCAGAACTAGAGGCAATACAAAGCTAATTTTTATGTTATGTCATTGTTTTGTGTCTTCTCTTGTGATTTTTCTGGGTGGTCTTGTCCTGAGTGTTACCAGACACTGTCACTCACATGAGTGATAGAACCTTAACACTGTTTTAAACCTCAATCAATCAAAGAAAGAAAAACAAATCTGTTACCGTGTTATATGTACCATTATACATATTTTACAGTAAAAAAGTGCACAATGTTAACAGGGCAACATGTTCACTTCTTAGACAAAATATTGCATTTTTCAGTAATTTGCTTTACACTCAGAAACCAGTATCTTTGCCAGTACAGACTGGTTACATATATGTACTAAGCATCATTGTAATGGACAAATCAGGTTCAAAGCAGCTTGCCTAATCCAGCAACTTTTTTTCGTAATACAAGGATCATCCTATGAGCAAAGGCATACAGCCTTTTTGATTGAAGTAAAGGGCACAAAGGCAACAAACAAAATAGATGAATGTGCACCAAGGCATTATTTAAGTAGCAATTGATTTTCCAATTGCAAATATTTCAAGGTAGTTTCAACACCCTTTTGCCTATGTTGTTGGTATTTTTTGGTATTTTTTACTTCTTTTTAATAAGCTTTGTTATAAATAGTATTTTGAGAACTGTCCCTTAAATCTTTTCAATCAACAAAATAGATGGTTCATTGACAAAATACTGTTACAATTGTTGAAAAGTAGGCCTACGGGATCCAAACAATCATTTTGGTTCACTTTGTAGTTTTCAATTTTTCA
>JARFOD010029183.1:0-10666 GCA_031763545.1 Mopalia muscosa
TGGTGAACGGAATTTCACTTCTATGACGGCAACGTACTCCAACAGTTACAGCCTCATGAAGAAAAGCATGCAATGTGAAGCGTTTTACGCCATGCTTCAGGGTATTTCCCTTATATGACGGTGGAGTATTACAATAATAATTGTTACTGGCACAACCAAGTTGTGAAGCGTTTTCATAAGGTTGGAATGTTAATTTTTCTCCATGTTTAAGTAAAGGCAGCAAAGCTACTCTTCAAACTTTTCCTAATGATAAATTCCATTATTAAATAAACAAATATTTTATATAAACATTCTTCACTTGTCATCGATTCCATGGAAACTCACTTACATGCATAGTCGCCATTATTTCTGTTTCGAACAAAGATCTGAATGTCTGATGGTCCTATACTTTAAGCAGCCGTGTATAAAGGTTAGTTGACTGACAGTGGATTACAGTCATAGAGATTATACAAAATAATAAGAGGAATTACCCAATACCATTTGCGATATTTAATCATATATTGCCATGGCTCTGTAGTCTTATTTCATAACAACAGACATAGCTCGGCAGGCAGACCTACATTTGTAGCACCAGTTGTTGTTTTTTTTTATTATAGACAGGGATAGAATTAATGAAAAACACAGTGATGACTGAACGGATCTATCTTCAAATGGGATCAAAAAAATCTCTAGCTGCCCATTGATTTAAACTATCAATTATATTTATTTCATTTAAAAGGACCAATCCTTTCAAGAAACTTGTTTGACAGCATCGATAACAATATTGTTAAACAAGTCCTCCTCATAGAGATGAGAGAACATGATGTCGTGGCTGAAACATAAATCCGTCTTCATTTAATTCAACACAGGGTTGAGAAGGAGCTTTTTGTTGCCCTGGTTCTTTCAGAGCTAAGGGCCAACATGATTGTGATGTTCTTGTACCACCTTGTCTTTGTTTGTTACTAGTGGTGTCGAATGTAGTTTTTATCACTCATTCGGCTGGAACGCCGTCATGTAAGGGATATAAGTACGACACATTACTCGGTACAATATGCTGTTCATTTTACATTAAAAGATCATATCTGAAGATCATTTTTGTTACGTAGGCTTAACCGAGTCTTATAAGGTAAGAACCACTAAAGTCCCTTTACTACGTGATCATGTATGAAATACGCGATCAGCTAAAATCTATATAAAAATAAATTTCTGAATATATTTCATACTACTTGTTCATGTATGAAATAAGCGAGCAGCTTAAGGCTATAAAAATCAAGTTTAGAATAGATTGAAATACCGTCTCTTATATTGGTGATTAAAAACTGTAGGCGCTTAAAAATATATTAGTTCGAGCTTCATGGAAATCGGAGCTAATGGTGGTGTCAATTACAGGACATATTGATTGAAAAACAGGCAGACGGCAAACTGATAAGAGGAAAAATGTTTCGTTCTTGTTCTTGTTATACCCTTGCAGTATAAAAAAGTATATTTTTTTTTATTTCCTGACGTTAACAAACACTTTAATGAAAGAGACAAAACTTAAAAATGTAGTTTTATAGCTCAGAGTACGTTATTTTCGATCAATCCATCGCGCTATCCTGGACGGTCTGAGAAAAATTTCAATGAAAAGATAATCGCCAACTGAAAGAAATTTTGTTTTAACTCCACCCGTTAGCCAATGTGTCAGTATGTAAATATCCCTCCAGACCATGGTCTAGAAATTCCATTAAGAACACATGGCGAGAGCTTAAATGGAATCCACACGAATCAGGAAATTGCTGTTGTGGTCTTTAACTAATGAGGGAAATGACTTTTCTAAATCGCTAGTGACAAACACTTTCACGATTTTTCTACTCGCAGCATAAACTTTAAAAAATACGCTTTTGTCCTAGGCCAATTTATATCTGAGCACAACAATAATCTCGTTGACATGTCGCATCCGTATTATCATTTTTAAATTTTTTCCCGGAATCAAATGTTTATTAAGTCGGTAAAGTCTTCATTTTACATCTTTTGACATTCTGGTTTTAAAATAGTCGTCCGTGACCGTGTGTTGATTGGATTGCGTACGGTTGACTGATTTCGACACATAACAGAGAGAATGGATGTATTGATTGATATCCTTGTATATGTTCGTTTGTTTGTTTGTGGTGTAACGTAGTACTTAATAGTGTTACACTGATATGAGGACGGATTCTCCGTTTTACACTGTTCGTTGCTTAACCGCAGGGGAATTGGACGGCCACGTCGTAGGACAAAGCTATAAACGGTTCCCCAAAGAGTACTCAGTGGACCCTGCTTATTTTTAATATGTATTTTGATATACACAATTGCCAGTCATCGTAAGTGTGAATGTTCTTGCCTATCGTGTGAACACAAGACATGTCCCAGAATATGAATGATAAAACGTATGCACAGACGCCATGTTCTACAATACGGAGAGATGTTTCAATACCGCTCGGATACTGTCCCGTTTGAAACTCGCTCAAGGAACACTAACAAAAGGTTACAGACTATAACTTATTGCAATATGAACTAGCACTCATAATTTATTGTGCCTTGCTGTAGTTTGCGTGAAAAAGCAACATCAGTCTACATACTAATGGGTCAATATATTGGGTGGGGTTCCTCTCTGTTGTATCGGAACCCAAACCTGGGCCGCCAATCCTACCAGTTGTTTCTCTGGATCACAATGGGTTTGTTTGTTTGTTTGATTGGTGTTTAACGTCGTACTCGAGGGTATTTCACTTATATGACGATGGACAAAAATACAGAACATCACAAACAAATCTGCTTTCCATTAACCTTTAGTTCTGCGAACACCAGGGCAACAGAAAGCAACCTCTTTTCTCTCCTCTTACGATCGACCGAGGAAGCCGAGGGAGTATTCTGCAGGGCCATGGACCACCCAGCCCCCTAAGGAGAAGTAAATGTTTTAATCTGACATGGAAACACTTATACATACCGGTACGTGAAACTCATCTTATAGGATATTTGTGCATCGTGATAAATAATTTGAAACATATAACATTTAGGTAAGAACATGGTTGGACAATTGCGAATTAATGGAATATTGTAATACTGTTCCAACTAAACCCCATAGTGTCCACGAATTCTCATCTGAGGTGACCTTATCGACTCATCGACTTTGTGAAAAGCGTTAAATACATTCCTCTGCCTAATAAAACCCCTTTTGCAACGAGAGCTTGTTAGATGTAATCATCGAATTTGCTCATGTTGAAACATTGTGAAATTAATCAGTGGTACTCCGCTTGGAGCGCGTTGGCGATCATGGATAAAGCTTGTTAAACATGTACAGTCCCTAGACAAAATTAAAGCAGCATATCAACACAGTACTATCGTTAGCAACACTGCACCGTCCAAACGAAATACAAAAAGCGTGAATCATCTTTATTAGGAAATAATTAGTTTTGTTTTCATATTTCTGCCGTGGTTTAGACATAACAATACGAGAGAAAACTATTTCTGTTTATATACTTATAACTGATGAGAACGTATCGTTTTCTGGACGATCTATGGTTAACGATATTTGAGGGTATTAGACCGGTGAACTAAAACCCAGCTATAACACTAGTAAATATGGCAAGGTAGGTAATCATGGCTTACATACGTTTGCTTCTAAAGTTACCCGATTGAATCGCCAAGACGTGTTAATGGACTGGTTTAAGACACTCTTTTCGGTAAAATAAAACTCCTTCGGCATTGTTGAATAAAGTGAGGGTATTTGTACATTGTGAAAGAACCAGATGAAGCTAATGCACTAGGCTTGAGTTTCAATTTGTCTTTACATATTGGACATCAGTCATGGGATTTCCCCTGGCTAAATGACACTAAGTGAAATTATACATCCGAAATTTGTCCCCGCAGGTAAGCTGTCATGACGCCAATCTTATCCCCTCAGTTTAATACTTATATTCAGTTTAAACAAAACGTGGCCCCCAGATTGCGGTATAGATAGCATGTACCGGGGGAATTTAACAAGTATAGCTACACTAGATTAGGATAAAATAGTGTCGTGACTTAAGTGTTGATCAAGCGTCCATTTCTTTGTGACGCGACGTCGTCTAACTGGCTGTTAGGCTAACGGAACTTTGAACAACCGGACCCATGTCTAGATTGTCTAAATGTCATCATCAATTGTAACTACTTCTTGGTAAACTCTAGCAGGGGGTCAATAACAACTCAAAACAGATCGACATTGTTTGATGTATCCTGTTCTTTATCTGTTTTCTATATTTGATTAGCCCCGTGAGGGAGCGGGTGGGCCATGGCCCTGCAGAATACTTCCTCGGCTTCTTCGGTCGATCGTACGAGGCGAGAAAAGCGGTTGCTTTCTGTTGCCCTGGTGTTCGCAGAGCTAAAGTGTCACTAACGGAGAGCAGATTTGTTTGTGATGTCCTATATTTGTGTCCGTCGTCATATAAGTGAAATACCCTTGAGTACGATGTTAAACACCAATCAAACAAACAAAGCATGGTTACAAAGAAAAAACAAACAAAATAAAATAAACTGCTTTTTATGCAAATTTGAGCGAAATTAAAGAAATGACTTATGTACTGTAAGCTTTTTTGAAGCTTAGTACATTGGCATCTTTACTAGTTTAGTACTGAGTATTGCCAGCAATTCCTGACAATACTATTTGGTTTAGTATGGCATACATTGTATTGGCCTACTACATGTACTTTGCAGCACTATATAAGTTTGAAAAAATCGAGAATTGAAAAAAATAATTGTGAATCAAATGAAATAGCAAAAAAATTTAATCGTGACAGCCCTAGTGGGTAGCTTGTCACCCTACTAGTCCTGCATGTACATGAACATCTATGAACCCCTCACAGAATCAAGTCCCTCTTTCGACTTTCGTCATCAGGAATTACATGATTTTCCACCATATTGAAGCAATTAAAGTTTTTTGCCATTACAATCTTTTAAGTCATCACATAAGATTTAAGACCATCTTGTTTATTTCAAGTAAAAATCCAACTAAAATAAGCCATACTTGACACAGGTGGAACATTGCTTTTCTCACAAGATTTTGTTAAATCTGATAATTAGTTTGTCGATCACTCCATCACTGTAGTGACTGTGCATCACAGATATGTATATAAGCAAAATAGCGGAAATACACTGACTTGAGGAGAAGAAGGCCATCAAACACTAATCAATCAATGTGTTTTGTCAAAAAAAAAACCCATTTATTTTAAAGACTTTTTCAATATTATTGATTTGTTTGTGATGTTCTGTATTTGTGTCCGTCGTCATATAAGTGAAATACCCTTGAGTACGATGTTAAACACCAATCAAACAAACAAACATCAATATTATTGATGACTAATCCAGTTTGAATTATGTTTATAATTCATTGTTACCTGGTATCGATCATTGCCATAAATCATATTAAAGCTGCGTACAACTAGGAAGTTTACAGCTGGGTTAAAATTGTCTTAATGTAATTTGTTATCTGAATAGAATGTGTTAATGGCCTAAAGCTTATGAATAATATAAGTACATAGATACGTGTATGCTTTCTTATAGTGTCATAAAATGCTGTTATAAAATTAGGAAGTCTACGGCAGAGTTAAGTTGTATGTGCAAGGTTGGTTAAACATTGAGGCCTTGTCAGATATTGGGTTGAACTGTTGTCAGAGTTGTATATAAAGTCAGTCCTCTGTTCACTGTACAGTGACTCAAGCTGGATTTTTACCTGGGCAATTTTCACCTGTGATTTTCTCGTTAGCCAGAGCTTTTCTATTTGTTGCTGTTTCCCAACTATACTGTCCAAATGAGGCTCAATCCAATGGTTTGTACTTTTAATCTTTAATACATGTACGCTCGTAACATTGTAAGTTAAGTTTGACGCCATCTTGGAAATTGTTTCGCAACCTGGTATTGCCTTTTATTCACCACCAGGAAACGTAGATATGGGGTCGCCTTTCATGCTACCTTTTTTGTGTGAATGTTTACCCCACCTTGTATCGTCAAGTGTTTGCTTCTACTTTTACCTGAATTTGTTCAACCTTAATCCTACTCAGACTTTTCTTAGTTTTTGTGGGGTTCTTTAAAGACAATATCTTTAAAGTACATATTGTTGCACACAAATTTGTTTCTAGCTGTAGTCAAGGGCTTAGGCAGACACCCGTCCACCACTCCAAGGGGACACCCTAAAGTTAACTATTGCCTCATTTGGACACCCTGTTTTAAGAAACTTTAACATGCTGGGGATAAGAAAACTGTCAATATCGGACAACCAGTTACTTGAAAAGTGAAGCAAAATCACCATTTTGGACACCATACTTTTGATTTTTGGCTAAGCCATTGGCTGTAGTACATGTAAATTTCCTTTCATAGAAATCTTAATATCATATATACATGTAGATTGAAGATTGACATCTAAAATATTAGGATTTTCATTAACTGCCACATGAAACTCACATTTTGTGTTATCTTGTGGTCAGAGCCTGCACTTGGGTTTATCTGGACACTGCTTCTGGACGGATGATAATTGATGCTATACATTAATACATGTGCATGGGATTTACTAAATAACATACATGTAAATTTGATCAAAGACCTCTTTCTTCAGTGCTCCACTGGCCAAAGGCAGTTTGTTTGGAGCATAGTATTAGCCAGAACTGAAGAAGATCTTCTTGATTTCTGGCTAATAGACCTTCGAGAGTGTCTCAAATCACCATTTTGACTGAAACAGGGTACTCAATTTACTGTTTTCCTATCTTTCCCATCTGAAATTTGACTGGAATCAGATGTCTCCGATAGAGTATTAGGTGTGTCAAAGACACTGACACACCCCTCTGGCTAACACTCTGGTTTGGAATGTAAAACGTACATGAAGAAACACTGTTTTGCTTATATGTGAAATACCCTTGAGTACGATGTTAAACACCAAACCAACAAATCAATCCATCATCTGTGTCCCCTTGTGCTTTTGAGTGTTTCTCACAGAGATTCTGTTGTTACAATCTGTAGTTCTACCCAACAGCCAAATATACCAAGGTTTGGGGCCCATGTGTAGGCATGAAAGTTTTTCTTTCTTGTTTATGTATAAATATAATAATAAATACTACAGATACATGTATATGTTATATATTTCTAACAGTTAATAACACTGTGTTTGTAGTATAAGACAAATGACCAGGGTTTGATACCAATCAAACAATCTTTGTACAGTTTGCTTTATATAATGATAAAAATTCAGCCTTTTTGTGCATTGGCTTGGGACAGGCTGTTTCATGAAAAGTCCTGCTGCGTTTACACAACACAGGAGGGCCTTAGTTCCCCTACAGAGAAAGACACCTATAATGAAACGTGCTATGGTTGTGTGTGTGTGTGGTGGTTTACTGTAATACTGTTAGCATGTATACATACATGTTCATGGCTGTTAAATTAGTGAAATACCCTTGAACAAGAACATTAAGAGAGTGTTAATCAATAGTTTAATGAATACACCTTTCATTAAGGTAAAGCCCAGGTACAAACATGGAACATTAGGTGTACTCCAAGTCTCCATTCCAATAATGTATGAACTCCTTACATGTATACTTTATAGGTAAAACCCCTTACGTGTATTATTGAACTGTACTGCGGCTAATCTGTTGTTCATGTAATTAATCCTTACATATCAGTGTTAGGTTAACAGCCTGTTCAATGCAGGGAAGGGGCTATATTTACCTGTGATTTACCTGTCTCACCTGCTAACGAGTTGTTCTGGGCGTTTACCTTTATGAGGTGATATGAAGCCAGTCAGACATGTCTGTGTACATAGCCTACAGGAATTGAGATAAATTCTGATTTTATACAAGCCTTGCCAAGTTCACAATCTCCCCCCAATCTATTTAATTCACATAGTTGTGTGGCCACACATCCATATGTATGTATAAATATATATATATATATATATCATACTAGCCTGTAACCCAGGTTCGATTCCTGGTGGAGGCAAATAAATTCTTCACTTCATTTATTCAAAATGGAGAACCAGTGGAGACAAGCACATTTTAATTTTTTCTCCTTATATTAAAAATATACGTAATGCCGGTACCAGTATTCATTTGAAAGCATTTATTTCAACTTTTACTCTATTGTAAAAGTAACATACTACATGATGATGTATTACAAAAATGGGGTGAAACGATGCATCAGTGTATCACACTTTCTTTGCAGAAAATGCAATGATACATGTACATGTATGTAGCCCTGTTATGTCTCAAAACCACATAATAGTTGAGACGAGAGTTTGATTCGAGGCATTAAAAATATATAATTATTTGAGTCTCTTTTAATTACTTTATTTCACAGAACAATCAGTAAACCAAACAAGCCAAACAATCAATTTCATTTGCTATAAATAACTGCGGACTTTTTAAGCTTGCGAAGTCTGAATCCAGAACTTACAGTATCCAAATACATATTGTATCGCCTTTCGGGGGGGATGCCAATTTTGAGATATGCATCGAATATTTTCAGCCCCAATAAATTAATATACCTTTAGAAGAGTGAAGACAAGTTGACACTTAATAACCATGCAAAACACCGTACTTAAATATAAGTGGCCAGGGGTGAAAATGTTTAAAATATTTTGTCAGACATTTTTTCCAATTTTGTCCTGCATGCCATTTAACACAATGTTAAATTCTGGGGATCTTTACAGGACAATCTCTACATTTACTGCAAATGTATAGTTATTTCCACCCCTGGTAGTGACTTGAGGCTGAGTCTTTAATATCTACCTGTACATGTAGGCTGTGACTATGGCCTTCTCTATGGATTAATCAAGACATTAATGTAGAATCATTAAAGAAAACATGCATAACTTGTTGAATATAAGCTTGAATATGAAAACTATGCAGGCCACTTAAAAATAATTTATATGTATAACGATAAGAAAAATAAAAACAGATTATACCGGTACTAAATTCCATCACAGTAGTTTAATATCTAAACTAAAAGTCAAAGGATAAGGATCAAAATCAAAGCTTAAATTTTTATACCATATTTCATCAAAGTAAATTTTGTAATATAATCTTTCCAATTGT
Organism: Mopalia muscosa; assembly: GCA_031763545.1. Taxonomy (NCBI): domain Eukaryota; kingdom Metazoa; phylum Mollusca; class Polyplacophora; order Chitonida; family Mopaliidae; genus Mopalia; species Mopalia muscosa. The sequence continues at coordinate 9,048 of JARFOD010029183.1, forward strand.
GCCAGTGGTGTTGAGGGTGGTTTCCTTCACCCATTAGGCTTGCACGTTCACATAAGTGAAATTCCCTTGAGTACGACGTTAAACCCCAATCAAACAAACAAGTCTCTTATTGATCAATTTCTTTAATATTCACATTTTTCAACACTTTACGGACTGATTTACAATAATGGACATTTGTACAACCATAAAATGTGAAGTGTTTTGACTTTTGATACTGTTTGAAAGATAATCTCCACATTGCTACTCTTCAAACAAACTGCCCTTAGCTTAGGAACAGGGGGATTTGGGGGATCCAGATGTATTCAGTACATGCCTCTCTGATATATATTACTTGATAGTAACTCCATGTCCGATTTCTAATTCTCCGGAGTAATCAATCCATGCCTGTGCTGTTGGGGACAACGGGCAGAACAGGGTCTCCCCATGGTTATGCAAAATTAATTTAGGAGTACCGATTTATAGGTTACCCCAAAATTGTTTCAGTCTTCAATTAAATTTGTTTTTTGCTATTGATTTTGACAAATTTTGTCATTCATGTTTTAAAGCATTTTTTGCCTATTTTTCACAAAGGCACATTTATGTTAAAAAATCAGCAAACCATAGGAAAATCAGAAGTATGTAAGGTTACCTCATACAATTTAAGCGGACCTATTTTAAGGTTATGCAGGAAAAGATTACAGCACAGGCCTGTCAATCTATGATTAAAGTCTAAGAGATAAGCCCAACCCATTTCTGAAAATCTGATAAGACGCAAATTGTTAGGAGGGAGCTTCCTGGTGCTCCCGGAGCTACATGTAAAGGTCAATACAGAGGTCAAGCCATAAATCAAAATGTATGGGGTCCAACATGGTCATTTTGCTTCACGTTTTAAGTATTTTGGTGTCCATTTTACAGTTTAGCTATCTCCTTTAGCTGGAGTTTCTTAAAGCAGAGTGTCCAAATGAGGCAAGTTTTCAATTCAGAATGTTTAAAAGACAGGTTGACAACCTTCTGCCTTAGCCCTTGGGTTAATGTGAAGCCGATCGGTTTGTTATGTTATTGTATGACGATCTGTGGTTGTGCTGTATTTGTCCTGTCTTTTCTTTGTTTGTTGCCAGTGGTGTAGAGGGTGGTTTCCTACACACATTGGTCTGGTACACTACCATAACTTTGTTGTTCAACCCCAGTCAATCAACTGAATCAAACAAATTATGTGTTTTATTTTTGGGATTTATTCTAAACATGCCTCTCTACACACAGACAGTACCTGATAGTCACTGAATGACCTTGTTTTACAGATCTACAGACTAATCAGTGTATTATTAAGAGATAAGTCCCACCCATTTCTCATAATCTGATTGTAGACCACAAATTTCCATTAATACGGGTAATAAAAATAGACTGATTCATGTGAATATAACTGAAGTTGATAGTACACGATTTCTTAATATATTGCACTGGAGAAAGATTATCTTTCAAACATTATCAAAACACTTTACATTTTATTGTTGTGCTGGTGTCAATTATTTTTGAGCATGTTGTAAAAAACCAATCAAAAGGGGCAATGCTGTCTTTACTTTTAATAGCACTGGGGGGGGGGGGGGGGGGGGTTTTATTTACAAAATTATTTATTTTAAATA
>JARFOD010029205.1:0-10666 GCA_031763545.1 Mopalia muscosa
ATTAAGTATTTTCAAGGCAGTTGCAGCGTTTTAGACATCAGAGTAATCAATGGTTACAAAGATCAGGCACAAAAGTGAAGATGACAACACATCCATGCCAAATGATGTGATCTACTTTCTGTAAGATTGTTTATTAAGTGAGTTTCTGCTAGTAATGACTGCATCATGGTCGACCGTTAATTAATTGAAAGATTTCTGAGTAGAATAGTTTGTCACCGGTTGATTAACAGACAGAATGCTACAGTGTTCGACAACAGTACATACTGAGGAAGCATTATGGTGCTTTTTTATTCTAGAATTATGAATACAAGGGTCATTTATGTCCGCTGTTTCAAAGGTGTTGCGCCACTCAGCACGTGCGAGTTGGGCGATCAACAAGTGCTCTTTAAAAAAAAAAGTCCTAGTATGCCCGTAAATGGCTCATGTAGTTCACGAATATTTCATTATTTCTTGCATCAATTTATTTCTAGGACCAGAATGTTTTAACGCGTGCGCCGAGACAATGGACTGACTTACACCAAGTTTGAAAACGACATCTCAACGTTTTTGGGGTTGCCTTTTTTTTTTAAGAAGAACAATTTGTAAAATTGGAAAAGGTAGAAAAGGACGCTGTCCCTCATAACAATCTTTACAATTTATGAGATCTAAGCGTCTAATTTCTATATAATTTGAAATTAAAAAAAAAATACTGACATTGTTTGTTAGTCATAAGTGAACTTTAGGAACATTCACGTACTAAAAAGAAATATATGCGAGATCTTGTTACCTACCGAGAAACAATGGACTGATCGAATAACACGTCACACTCACGCGCAGCGTCGAAGGCGGCAAGACAACGACGAAATTTACAAAGTTGCCACTCTACAGTGTATGTTACAGACGAAACGTACATGTTGATGAGGTAAGGAGAATTTTCTTCAGTTGTGTTTTTTATTTAGTATTTTTATACGAACCAAGTCCATGTTTGTTTGAAATGGATTTGTGAAAGATACATGTATGTTTCGGTTTGACAACTCAGTTATCTTTTGCGCCAAAAAATTAACTTTGATGGAGGCATGTCCGTTTCCACTTGCACGCGCACTTGCTTTTTAAGATTGTATGTTTCTGTGTGTGTGTTATGGATTAAGCACGTTTGCTGAAAACTATAATTAACTGCTTTTTGTTTTGTTTTTTTCCGTCTCTTAAATTATATTCCATCGAATAAACGAAATAAAATCAACATGATAAAATTGTAGATTAAGAGTTCTTTAGGTCTATAACATTTGGTGTTGACCGTGTTGTTGAAATCAACATCAGGCGAGATGAAATCGACATCGTCAGGTCCACGCTCCAACTCGCTACAAATAAAAACAAAAGAGCCTAAAGGTTTGCCAAAGTGATTAGTCATAATGCGTCGTCGTTATGAAAATTCAGCTTGAAAACGAATGTTACTTTGCGCGCCCAAATTTGACTAGTATGCTGATGATTGGAAAAGTGACAAAACTGAAATCATGCCTGGATAGCCTGATGGATAACCGTCATCGGTTCAACAGATTTCAAGCTGATTTTGGTACGGTTACTTTTCCCGAGTACTCAGAGATTAAATTTTTTTTTTTTTGAATGTTTTTTTTGCAGAAAATAAATAAAATATTGTTTTCTTTGCCAAGTGTAGGTACATGAATATTAGACTTTCCACTGACAAGCTTAACATAATAGAGTAAGGTGACTACACCAAAGAAAGATGAAAAATTCATATTGACTCAATATTTCGGTTTATTCTCAAACCATCATCAGGAGTGATGATGGTTTGAGAATAAACCGAAATATTGAGTCAATATGAATTTTTCATCTTTCTTTGGAGTAGTCACCTTACTCTAATACAGACACTGGGCCAACAAGTCACAGTATACAGACACCAGGCCAACCAGACAGTATACAGACACCAAGCCAACCAGTCACAGTATACAAACACCAGGCCAACCAGTCACAGTATACAGGCCAACCAGTCACAGTATACAGACACCAGGCCAACCAGTCACAATATACTAACATCAAACACATTATACCGAAGTCTCTAGTTTTATTGTAGCCGCTTAACACTTTACATCAATAATTAAACATTACAGCTCAACGATATTACCCTGACTACACCTACCTTGCACATGTTTAGCCCAGTTAATAAGATAGACAAGTTCTCGATCTACTAATTTCAGTAGTGATGAGAGCAGATGGATTTTAGATGGGGGAAGACTATGGTCGTGGAAGCTCTCAAGTATGGGTGTGTCGGCCTGTATTAATGCATCCAACACCAACACTGCCATGTGACCCATTCGTTTAGCCTGCAATAATACCAACAAAACCGTGTTCTTAATTATCAATAATAAATTTATCATGACAGTTAAAACATCAAGAAATCTCTCACAATTTATATTAAAGCATGTTGGTAGAAAGCAAGTACAGAAATGAATGATTAATCACCATTGTGTCTTCAATATAAAGAACTTCTAATTCATTGTAATTGGCAAATGTTATTAAATATTAACATAAAATGTTAACATGGGGTATTTTAACAGGTCAAAATTTAAACACAAAACGAAAAAGAACTGATATTGCAGCAATCAATGATTTTTTTAACACTTAAAAAATTATAAATGGTTCCGAAGAAACACTGATGACTTACTATCAATGATTTATTACCTATTTAATTACTTACCAAAAATGCTTTTTGTACGTATATTTGATTCTCACCTTTGTTCCATTTGTCACGATGGCGTTGTCAGGTCGTTGTCGTTTCCGTGGGCGACTGACACTTCCCACGCTGCTCGTACTACTACTCCGCCTCTCTTTACGCTGACTTGCTGTAAATCACAATTAAAGAGAAACTGTATTTCAGAAATCATAAACGGAATAAAAAATTATTTCGTAATGGAACAGAAAAAACATGGATTCCCCCCGAAATTCATAGAATTTTAAGTCAAAGAACACCGGAATCAATTTATTTACAATAGGTATCTGAGAAGAACTCTACAGAAACCATTTAGTGATATCAGAATGTACAGAAACCATTTTTATAAATATCAGAATCTACAGATACCATCTTAGGTAATATCAGAATTCACAGAAACCAGCTTTAAGTAAAGCTGCAAAAACCATCTTTCTAAATGCCAGAATCTACAGAAACCATTTTTAATAAAATCAGAATCTACAGAAACCATTTTTAGTAAAAACAGAATGTACAGAAACCATCTTTGGTAATATTAGAATGTACAGAAACCATCTTCAGTAATATCAGAATCTACTACAGAAACCATCTTTGGCAATATCAGATTATACAGAAACCAGCTTTTAGTAATATCCGAATCTACAGATACCATCTTTCATAATGTTAGAATCTACAGAAGCCATTTTAGTAATATCAGAATCTACAGAAACCATCTTCAGTAATATCAAAATTTACAGAAACCAGTAATATCAGAATCTACAGATGCCACCTTTCAAAATGTCAGAATTTACAGAAAACTTTCTAGTAATATCAGAATCAACAGAAACCATTTTTAGTAAAAATAGAATTTACAGATACCATCTTTGGTAATATCAGAATGTACAGAAATAAATTTTAGTAATATCAGAATCTACAGATAACATCTTTACAAATATCAGAATCTAGAGAAACCATTTTTTAGTAATATCAGAATCTACAGATAACATCTTTCCAAATATCAGAATCTACAGAAACCATTTTTTGGTAATATCAGAATCTACAGATACCATCTTTCAAAATGTCAGAATTTACAGAAACCATTTTAGTAATATCAGAATCTACAGAAACCATTTTTAGTAAAAACAGAATCTACAGATACGATCTTCAGTGATATCAGGATCCGCAGAAACCCTCTTTAGTAATATCAGAATTTACAGAAACCATTTATTAGTTATATCAGAATCTACAGAAACCATTTTTAGTAATATCAGAATCTACAGAAACAATTTTTAGTAATACCAGAATCTACAGAAACCCCTCTTAGTAGTAAAAACAGAATCTACAGATACCATTTTTAGTAAAAACAAAATCTACAGAAACAAATTTTTAGTAATATCAGAATCAAACAGATAACATCTTTCCAAATATCAGAATATCCAGAAACCATAACATCTTTCCAAATATCAGAATCTACAGAAACCATTTTTACAGGCCTTATTTTTTTTATGCTAACGCTCGTTCAGGTTACGCAAATGAAAATTCACGCAAACAATCACCGTTCACGCAAAATAATATCAGACCATGTACATCGGATGTTTACAGTGTATGTACATTCTACACAAGATAGCCAGAAAAGGATTCTCATATGCTGTCAGAAATATTCTGTATGACAGACTGGCAATAATCTAAGTTTATTTAAGTATGAACCATTTCTTGCTTCACTAATGACGTAAATTTAAGGAAAAAAACCCAATTACTGTACTTTACTGAAAACAAAACAAGAGATCGATAACCAGCGTGAAATAAAAAACCTAGGGCTCTCCAGCCAATCAAAATCACTGTTGGTCTATGGCCTTCTTTAACTCTCTGTCCGCTCATTTTGATGTTAACAGTTCACAATAAATGAAACCCAACAGCCTAAATTTTGATAACTTTGTGAAAAGTTAACATTAACTGCACCCCATGTGCCTTGATTTGCCCTGATAATGACCGGATTAACTCTTTGTTTTAATGAAGCCAATCCGATAGCTTACCATGTGCTGCTGCAACAACAACACTATATTATGACAGTCGGGTCTTGGTTAATCCACCTGCTGGGAAATCACAGGTGGTCTACTGGTATTTAAGTTTTTATTTGTGAATGATAGTTGATTAAAATCGGCAAACAATGATTGGTACAGTTATTACCGTTTATGCAGTATATCGTGTTACAACATCGCGTAATTACACTGTATATTTACATAACCTATATATGAGAACGACCGTTCGCACAGATTTTTTCACTCAACCGAACGATAGGTTACGTGGGTTTAATTCATGCGAACGTTAGATCGGTTATGCAAAATTTTGAAAAAATAAGGCCTGTTTTTAGTCATATCAGAATATACAGAAACCATTTTTAGTAAAAACAGAATCTACAGAAACCATCTTTAGTAAAAGAATCAACTTTTTTAAATGGTGAAGCTACAGAAAACTATTTTCTTGTAAGTTCTATCTCATACCCAGAAATAAGATTTTCTCACAAAAACGGCAGAAGTAGTTGAGAGAAAATGATAATGTTGGAGATGATTGGTTGATATTTATTCTGCAGGGCCAAATTAAAGTACTGAATTGAACCTGTATATAGATAGATGTTATAACCACCAGGTCATCCTCTACCTTCTTTAGTTTATATACTTACTGCCTTTTGTCATTCCTACTTCGTAGCATTTTCTGAGTCGACAAGCCTGACAACTTTTCCTCCTATGTTTATCTATTGTACAATTGTTTGTGGCCGGGCATATGTAATCAACTGGACCTAGAGAGAATACAACTAATATTCTTTAATCACATTCAATAAGTTTTCAAATTTTTATTCTGATTATGATCTTATAGCTTCCTATAGGGACGGTTTAGGTACATTTAAATGTAGAACATATTGATCATCAACTGTTTCCACACATATTGTCATAGATATACATGAATTTGAGATGATTTAGGTGTCGTCTCATCTTAATGACTAGAGCATTACAAACAACTCCACCCAGTACACGTACATTGTTTTTGATGACGCATCTACAGTGATGTAAATAGTATGATGAAACAGGATATGTTTATTTTGAGGTAACAAATCCATGTGAGTACACTCAATCATACTATCTCCAAATAATCCAACACATTCATTGATTAATTGATTGGTTGGTGTTTTATGCCATGCTTAAGGTATTTAAACGATCTTAATAATAGAAGGATGCCGACCACGGCCTCGACACAAGGGCTGTTCCACAAATGGTTTACTTTGGGACCTTTTCAAGATGTTAGGGTGGTTAAATCTAATACATTTTAAAGACACATGTTTCAGTAATTGTAATGATGAAATAGCAAAACAAAAAGGTAAGTTGTGTACATGTAAATAAACAGAATAAATGTAAACTATTTGCCTCCATGAAGAATGAAAACTGTACCAATTGTCTGAGAGGGCCAAAATTCTATCAATTTACTTTAAATTACATGTATGTTGGTCTCGTGCAAAGTAATTCTTGAATGAAAAATGTTTATAGCCTTATTTGGAGAGGGACATGTGTCCAGTCTGTTTGTTTGATTGGGGTTTAATGTTGCGCTCAAGGGTACTTCACTTTAATATATGACGACAGATTGTCTACATTCCACTGTTTCTTGCCTTATTACCGTGGAAAACCAAGAGGAAACCTCGAAAACAGACTGGATCTAATCTGAACCATATAAATGGCAGGACAAAATAAATTATGTTCTGTCAAACTTTTTGAGTTACTAGGTTTGACACCATCTTATAATACTAAGGCACATAAAGCTGTTTTCTAACTGTGTTTTGTCATGGGACTGTTGTTCTTACCTTGTATACTGCGTTTGAAGAAAGCTTTACACCCCTCACATGACCAGACACCGTAGTGAAATCCTGACGCCCCATCATTACACACCTGACACTGGCGGGATACCCCACTGCTGGAACTACTTCCTGTTGTCATACAAAACACAGACTCATTATCATTTCAGGTATAAAGATGGATCAGTTACCTAATAACAGGCCTGCGCTGTAATCTTTTCCAGAAGAACCTGAAAAGCGGTACTCTAAAATTTTGTGAGATATCCTAACATTTGCTACTTCTTTGCTAATTTTTTAAATAGATAAATGTGCATTTATGAAAAATAAAGCAAAATTGTTTTACAATACAAACTTCATTGTCCATAAGATTGACAAAATGCATCAAACTCAGTAGCAAAATGAAAATTTTGAACACTGCAAACAATTTGGGAAACCGATGAATGGGTCCCCCTAAAATAAATTTAAATAACCGCTGAAAGACCCTGATCAGTCTGTTCACCCCAACAACACAGGCCTGTAATTACAAAGAAACTAACAAATCTGATGTGTTTCTTTACTGAATTGTATAAAGTAATTAATGTGTAAAACCCTATAGGAACAGTAAACCAGTGGGAAGGTTAAACATGTAGTTGTTGACTGGTGAGGATTCCTCCTGCAGTCACACCTTTACATCCGATTCAAATCTTAATTATAATAATAATATAGTCTTTATATTTCAGACTGCAGCCCATATGACAGAAACATGGAATACTAAGACATATAGTAATAAATTGTTATATGTACAGCATAATTTGCCATTTGTCTGAGACTCCACACAAACATCCCAGTTCAACAGTTTCATAAGTATGCTAATCTGAGATTCATTGATTCTCTGTTTAAAATCCAGTTAAGTAAAAAAAAAAACCATATCCCTTAATTAAAATTGATGTATTTAACTAAAAATATATTATGTAAAAGGCCAGTGTCCAATGAAGTCAGAGGGATGGAGAGCAGTGTATCCAAATGAAGAGGGTGGGGTGGATGATAGGGTTTAGCTCCTGTCAGGGGCTAGGTTGACACATTTTTAAAGGAATTAACAACCATAGTAGATACCCATCCCATCTTTCAATTTATACATTAAATTACTTTTACAACTGGGTAAAATCAATTTAACAGATCTAATGTATATTCCAAATGGAAGTGAATCATGTATTAAAAATGACAGCATGCAGTATTTTCTTAGATAGGGCATTTTTAAACAAACTTATTTGGATAAAATGTGTTTGTATATGAAAAGTTTGACATACAGACACAAAATAATTACTTAAACACAGCCTTTGGGTTATTAGAGTTAATTAATTCTTAAATCTAGGACATCAGACGTAAACCCATACAATTAAGGAAACAATTGAACATATAACAAAGGGGGCTTAGTTTTAATTAAAAGCCTTTTCAGAGTTTTATAAAACAACTAACTGTCATTTTCTTTTTAAGCAATTTACACACCAGATTGTCTTCACTTTTTTTAAAGCACAGCTAATAAGCTAACAAATATTTAACTGTTGAATAGAACAGGTGCTTGGACTGGTAAAGTACATAAACATACACCCAGACAAAAGTTTTTCGATATCACTCAGGCAAATTTAATAAAATACATTATATTTGCATAAACTAGAGATTTCTTTATATGAAACTAAGGTGCTGTTTGTTTTTTGTTTGCATATTTCAAGGTTCCAGGTGAGAGGTGTTAAAGTTCATTTTATGCCTTGAGAAACATGCAAATATGCTGATTAGAAAGAAACTAAGTGTAACATATAAGCATCTTGAAATTGAATTACTCTCCCTAAATTTCCAGCAGTATAATCCTATATAGATTTGTTTAAAATAGACGAAACAGTGTGCCAACATAGCAATTCTACAACACTAAAGTTTATGCCAGACCATTGCTGCTTTTGTATTATTTTTATATATAATATTGATTCAGGTTTTGTTACAAACAATTTATCTACTAAAACATTGCATGATGTATGTGGGCTACATGTAGCTCGGTAACACATTGGGCTGTCTCTTTTTTAGATCAAACCCTTGTGAATTTGATATTCATATACATTCAGTGTCGAATTCAAAAATGGAAACTTCACAAATTTCATTGTATTGAATACTTGTAGGAAAATGTATTCATTGCTCAAAGTATTTATTATTACGATTTTCTAAGAAAAAAAGAAGGCATGGGATTGATTTTTACTACAGATAAATGGATGCAATTCAGTTAAAACTGTCTCTCCAGGTGGATCTAATTAATAATAGACAATATCCAATAACTCATGTTGGATATAAACCAGGCCTGTGCTGTTGGGGAGAACAGACAGAACAGGGTTTCCCCATGGTTTATGCAAACTTGATTTCGAAGGGCCTATTTATAAGTTTCCCAAATTGTTTGCAGTCTGTTTAAATTTGCATTTTGCCACTGACATGTGACTCGCTCATATACCTGATGGTCGAAAAGCGGACTCGAACCCGTGAACGGTAAATCGAAGCATGTTCAGCTCAGGAAGCGCACTCTCTACGATACCAATGGCAGTTGATAAAATAGAAACATTTAACTTCCTAAATCTTAACATGTCCTTTATTGAATTGCAAGTCTCTTGTATGCCTCTGTGAAATGAAATACACCTGCATCAAGATTAGAAGGATTTCAGTATGTCACAAAACAACATCTTATCTGGAGCCGCCCTGTTATTTGAATGACATATTTTATTTCACTCATAATATGAAGTGCCCATAACAAGACAAAAGATAAGCGGACACTTTGGCAAGTGATAAGATTAAATATGTCAATTGATAAACAGATCAGGGTCTCACCTGGTAGCTGATCCTCCTGCTTTATTTTGGTGGGGTCAACAAAGGTAGGGTCCATCCCATGCATACCAGAGGCACCTCCATCCATATCGATACTGGATGCCGAGCCATTCATATGGGCACGGTCGTCTTGGATAACACAGGAGGAGGAGCATACTGTGGGCAGGGCAGATGAGGGTGGTGGACCACTGATGGAGGTGGAGGAGATGGGTGACTGCATGGGGCTCACTCCTATATCCTCTTCTCCGTCACGGCTACTGTCACGCCGACTCGTCTCACTTAAACAACCATCCCTGTAGATAAGTAATTTCATCTTTAAACACAATTTTCCATGCAAAGTTAAGTGTGTTCAGGGATCAAGATCAGGGGCCAGTTGCCTAAAAGACTATTAGTTACTTACACTTGATTAAATCACTAATAGCATATTCGAGATGGACCTTCAACATGGCATGACGTCATGTAATAACGGATTCAATTTAATAGCACATCATTCAACTGGCGCCTGACTTTTCCCATCCAGAAGGAGAAGCTAGACCGTTTGACAGTCTAACTTATTTAGGACAAAGTCTGTAGCAGAAGTATGCTTAGCTCCCCTTTAAATTAGGTTTAATGGGAGGCCTGGGGCCACTTTCACAAAATGTTGTACAACAAAAAAATATTGAACATTTTCGAATATTTTTGCATCTACACTATAGCATGACATATACAATATTTTATTGTTGTACGACACAAAGCAAAAAAAAAAATATTTTGACAAAAGGTGCAAATGCTATACAGGATACTCTGTTAAACTTTACTGGAGGATAGAATAAAGGTGTGCCGAGAGAAAGCCATCATTCTTACAACCTTCCACACAAAAAAAACAGGAAGATGTGTAGACAATTAGCCCAATTATGAAATCACTGACACAGAGGGATGGATATTGGAAATTGTGCAGTTATTTTCAGGTTCATTATACATGTACACACATGCGACAGTTGTGACCACAGAATAGGCCACCCTGACTTTATCTACCTGATTTTCCATAGAAGAGAAAGAAATATTGAAATACTGTTACTAGAGTAACAAATACAATTTTATAATATGATGTACCATTGGAAATACAGGCTGATTTTGTGTCATTTAAAATAAGTAGTAAATTAAAGATTCATTTGTTTGTTTGTTTGATTGGTGTTTAACGTCGTACTCAAGTGTATTTCACTCATATGACGACGGACACAAATACAGAATATCACAAACAAATCTGTTTCCCGTTACCCTTTAGCTCTGCGAACACCAGGGCAACAGAAAGCAACCTCTTTTCTCGC
>JARFOD010029216.1:0-10666 GCA_031763545.1 Mopalia muscosa
TATCTAGAAAATAAGATGATTTTTCGATTTTAATTGATTTACATCCCTGTGCCAGTGTGATTGCTTTTAGAAATATAAACATTCGAGTCAAAGTTCATACTATCAATCCTTCGCTTATCGTCGGTGTTATTCAAACTTGTCCTGGTTAATTATAGCCGCGAAATTTGAACAAGATGACGTCGCGTGATTAACATTCGTCAAAACGAAATGTATATCAGACGGTCAACTGCGACAAGTTTTGCTGATCCAAATGAAGAACTCCCAAGAGTTCACATGAGATACTGTGCAATGTAAAGTGTTGAATAGTAAGTGGACAACGATGCCACAACAGTCTCTGAAACCACGTCTGTCGAGGAGTACAAAGTACCTTCGGCTAGTATAAATCACCAACTGCAATACCGACAAAGTTTATTATGCTCGTGAATAATGATGAGTGTTAAACACCTACACTGCTCTGTTCCGCTTGGATTTTTGCGATTAGACGCGTTCATTTCCTCTTCTAATATGGTTTGAGGATTGGATGTTCTTTATAACAGCACTTGGGTTTCTGTTTAAACGTCAATAAATGTCGGAAGCAAACTCATAAAGCATGCCTCTGACTCATGTAAACAGCACTGTTGTTTTACATCTATCAAGTATTACAAGATCATGTAATGGAGAACGCCTAAGAACCGTTAAATGTACAAGGACTGACCTATATGGTTGTTCTATAGAGCTTACTTAAAGTGGTTGAAAGGTGAGCGTCTTTCAAAGTAGCCATAAAACCATTATAAATCTACATGTTTTTGTCAAATGTCGTACTTACAAGCGGGTCATGTTGGTTATGGTGCTCATCACAAAGACAGATTAAGGTGAATCAGACAAGGCCCCTGTTGGCTATTACAAGGTGAACAGTCTCTAGTCGGTAGATCTTAGGTCTAGTAGTCAAATGAAAACCCGGGGCTATTGCAAGGTGAACAGCCTCTAGTCGGTAGATCTTAGGTCTTGTAGTCAAATGAAAGCCCGGGGCTATTACAAGGTGAACAGCCTCTAGTCGGTAGATCTTAGGTCTAGTAGTCAAATGAAAACCCGGGGCTATTACAAGGTGAACAGCCTCTAGTCGGTAGATCTTATTAGGTCTAGTAGTGAAATGAAAGCCCGGGCCTATTACAAGGTGAACAGTCTCTAGTCGGTAAACCTTAGGTCTAGTAGTCAAATGAAAGCCAGGGGCTCAGTGATTTTATTGTTTTAGTGAACAACGTGGTATATCTACATTAACGGGATGTCCGTGCGGGCTAGCTATTTATTTAAAGTAAAATGACTCCGAGATTTTCATCATGAAGTGATGCACGATGTAAACTAAGGTATCAGCCACATCACATACATTGGAATTCATGAAATCCCCGAGATGTTTGTTTACAAGAAGGATGATATCCCTTGGACTGAAGTTATATGATCTGTAGTCCGGGTTTGGTTTTACATATTTATCTGCTATTGTCCATATGAAGAGCTGCTCAAGATAGACGATTCTTCCGGGAACAATACGGATGTTGGAGCTTGACTCCATTAAATCCGTTCTCTCCGCCCTTCTGGCTAGTTGAGCTTTTGATGGTTTTACTCCGCGACCCTTGGGTCGCCTTACACACAGGACATGTTTCACATCAAGGTAGCGCTAAGCCAGAGAGGCGCCTAACGTGTGAAGAATCGATCCGTCGTATATCCTTCATTGGCATTAACCCGAGGCTCTTCCGTTACTGAGTCATAAAGCAATGGAATTATTAACACCTCTCTGTCTCACAGACGGTTATATGCGCCATATTTAAAAGAACCAGGAACAAACACATGGTTTGTGTCCATCGTAACATTGCCTTTTAGTGGCTGATAACAGTTCGTAGGTTGCTCATATAACCATTATACCACCGACATAGTGTTTGGGTTAGATATTTGATCTGGTCTGTATTTCGTTTGACTTACTTGCAGGCTGTTAAGCATCCTAACTATGCCACTATATTTCCAAAGATCTATATGTTAATATTTTACTGTCTTGAACACACTCCCGACGCCCATGCTTGTTGCTAAAGGAACATTAAATTTACCTCTCAGCACCTCACATTAATGAACCAAAGCACCATAGTGCTTGAATAAATGGGGTAATTGTTTGATTGTTTGTTTGTTTGGTTTAATGTGACATGCAGCTCTTATGAAAACAGTCTAGTCACCGTAGAATCTAAAGACTACTAAAACTTTATAATTTGCTTAATACTGAGTTGATCAGAAAATCACCACGTTCACTACTAAGAACGCCCTAGCCATGTCAGTCATTTAACATATACAGAATAAGAGCTTGAATATTCCGGTATGGAGTGGTTTAACTAAACTCACAAGTGAAAGAGCGACAAAAAATACTTGATACATAATTATAAAATTATATTTTCTAATTATGTATCAAGTACTTTTCGTCGCTCTTTCACTTGTGAGAATAAGGGCTTTGGATACTTTCGGTCTACATAAATAGTTAGTGTTAGAGCAATTCACATATAATATCTAATTATCTATAGATAATCGGCAATATTTCAATCGTGTTCTTGCCATTGAAAACATGCTTGTAGCCATAACTAGATTTCCAATTGGCGGTAACAAAATGGTTAACTGTTGGGGAGCAAACTGCAATACCACACTAGCAGTTGATTGAATTTTTCTTTATATATATTTCTATCTTAAGTAAGCACATTTCAGACAGGGTTTAACTATTTGTATGCCCTATATAATATTGGCAAGAGACTTTTGGCTAAAGGTCACCGCATTAACACAGATTGTTGTTCCCTGGTGGACGAAAGTAATTTTGAAAGCATGTTAATGTCTGTTTCTGGTCATTGGATTATTATTATGTCATTTATAGTGTGATGTATTATGTCTGACTTCACTTTGTCTTTCCATTTTAGTTTTTAAGTACAGGCTAATTTTTGTGGCGCTAATCACCGATCAAACTAACCGAGCACATCGATCCTCGGTTTGCTTCACGCATTAAACAGAAACTCCGTCAAATGTGTAAAATAGCATAAGATACGAAATAAAACCTCCGTTGAAATAAAGAATCACGCAAAGGATTGAAAGTAACATTTTCTTTTCTATATGCCAGAATTGTTCCCTTTTAGTTATCGGTGTTTGGTATAGATTATGTTACTCAATGATGACATATTGGTCAGAAGGCCTACCAGCGAAAGGCCATCAATCACTCTCCACGATTCGGGATAATTTCCGGTGCTCTGCTTTCAGAGGTACCTTTTAAATCCCACGAGGCTTTTATTGTTATTAATTTGACGGGCGGTCGTGTAGGGAGAATCAGAACATATCCGCCGTAAAACATGTCTCAATTAGTCCACGTAAAACAAAAACGCTATTAGACTCCAAGACGCAAGGCAAAATCCGGTAGTAATAATTTACCACATTGGGATTTCACCGTGGCTTCAGATGATTATGTCTTTGCGTGTCTTGCTGTTCTCCCTCTTAATTCTCATATAAGACGGATGGCGGAACGACCGTAGTGCACTATTTCACCGTCTTGTACGTTTTAATAGAACTCTCAGATCGAATTCTTTCTTATATACATTGCTATTCTGTTAGAGATGATGAAATAGATGTCTGAAATTACAACAAAAAAAAATGTCTTTTGACAATTAGCATCGATCATGTCTCACAAACCACCCACTAGGTGGAGGGGAGAGGAGGGGATGGGAGGGAGAAAGATTGCCATCTTCTTTGAATCGGATTGGGAATCTAAAAGATTTGGGATAGCTAAAACTTATAACAGTATTCAAATGAACGAGATACAACTGGTTATTGGTAGACACCTTGGCTTTCATACCACCTGTCTTTAAACAAAGCCGTGTAGGTCAAATAAGCACGTTTCAGACTAACTATTGTAGCATTTGTCACACAAGGTTTCACGCCCTCGGTTTTTAAATAGAGAGTAATGCTGTTTTCAGCTCCGGATGAAGAATAACGTATCAAATTTGTCAAAACACTTAACATTTATGGTAACGTTGTGCTAGTGTCAAATCTTGTTGGAATAAACCGCCGTCATATAAGTGATATACCATAGAGCATGGCTTAAAACACTTACCTGCCAATCAATCAATCAATCAATCAATCAATCAATTTACAAAGTTTCAGACATGTGAAACGGATGACTTGGAGTCAATCTTTTGTCGAATAAATGTAAAAAGATAGCTTGCCTACCAGTGGTCATCCCATTCTAAAATATACTCAGTCAAAAAAGAAACTTCACACTCATAAATTTCTAAATATTTTCTTGAAACTTAATACAAGTGATATTATTATTATTATTATTAGAGGTAAGTGCCTTGTCAAAGACATCATGACACACATCTGGGCACCACGACTTCTGAGATGGACAAGGTTTGGAATAGGGTCGTTTTTAGTGACGAATCCAGATTCACTTTGCACTTTGCTGATGGGAGAGTTAGAGTTTGGAGGAGACGCAATGAACGGAACGCTCAGTGTTGTGTGCAGGAAGTGGACCGTTTTGGGGACGGTAGTGTTATGGTTTGGGGGGCCTTTAATGGTCCTGCCCGTTCAAGGAAACCTAACTGCTGCAGGATACAGAGACCAAGTGCTCATTCCAGAGCTTTTGCCATTCATGGCAGCTCATGGCCCAGGTCTGACATTCCAACCGGAAAATGCCAGACCTCATACGGCGAATTTAACGCTGAATTTTCTTAGGAAGACGGGCATCAATGTCATGGAGTGGCCCTGGCGGTCTCCCAAACTTAATCCCATAGAACATGTATGGGATGTATTGGACAGAAGACTCCGTCAAGTAAGGAACGCATCCTCCAAACTGTGTTCAGACGCATCATTCAGTCAATGAGGAGACGTTGCGTCGCATTTGTGAACGCTCATGGAGGGCATACGCGCTATTGACATGCTTGCATCAAGTTGTAACTTACAATTTTACTCTCTTACATTTTCGTAGCATTTCCGGTGGAACTGGGTTCATTATGAACATGATTTTTATGGTACACACGTCCTTAATGGGTACAAAATGGAATTGAATCATTATTTAAAACCACTTTTCTTGTAGGTTGAACTTTTCGACATCCAAACGAGTGTGAAGTTTCTTTTTTGACTAGTACTTAATATTTGTTGCAACATAAACCCGCACCGGAAAATTGAACTTAGACAGGACCAACATTGAAGGCGTATCTGCTAAAAGATTTCGTTGTTGTTGTATGGCCATATGACCTTAAACACAGCGTATAACCCCAGAGGCCGAGGTTATAAAAACTTGGGCTTAGTCAAGTCCCAGTTTGTGCTTTGAGTTCGTGCTCCCCTGAGTTGTGCTCCGAATCGGTGGTTATAAAACGTTTTGAGCACGTACTCAGCCGAGTACAGAATCAATGCACATTCCAACTCTTGAGCACGCTGTTGTGGAGCTCTTATGTCAGTGACGGTAAAAATGCACTACGCTGATTTCGTCGGATGCATCGAGGCGTTTTATTTTGTCACTGATAAAATGTTTTAATCATTATAAACCTTTTATTTTCAAATTTGAATCGAAAAAGGTATGTTATAATTCATTTGCAGCCTTTTAATTACTAAAACAACTCTGAAGTCCCAGCTATGAGTACGGTCTTGAGCATGGTTTGGAACTTGCTCAGGAGTCGTGCTCAGCTGAGCACCCAAAGCTTTCTCAATTTTTTTATAACCTCGGTTTTCGAACACGGACTCCGGAGTCGACTCAGCTGAGCACGTAATATTATCTTGTGCAGACTCAATGGATAATAAATTTGGTCCCAGGAGCGCTTCCTTTTATAACACAGGCTTGCCAAAATAGCCTCTTACAGAGGAAGATAACAAAAAAATAGAATGAGCCTGAAAAGAAAGCCTGTAATCATAGGTTGCGAACATTGAGTTTTGAGTGTATATATATCGTTATTATCGCGTGATTTGGTAACGGACTTGGTAACGCCGGTTCCCCATGCCATGTGTTTTTTCTATCTTTGGCCATATTGCAATAAATATTCAACTAAAACAATTTCACAATAAGTTTTGTCAAATAATTAAGACATACAGAGAGCAAAATATTTTTAACGAAAGCGTATTGGTTGTATTTCATATCTACCGGGTTATGTATGTCATTGCTCAACAGTACAGTCCACAATATTGTTTGAAGACTCAACTGTATGATCTACAATTCCTTTCCATACAGTATCATATACCAGTAGTAAATTCTGTACTCTACAGGCGACGTACTTTCTGTAACAACCACACCACCTGCCCATCGTTCTGCATCATCTGTAAAAAAAAATATATATATTTTTTGATTAAAATTCCTATATATAATAGAGCCAACGCCACTCTGCAAACATTTTAAGAAACTAGATTTGAAACTTCCAACAAATTTTTAGAATACAGTTATATTCAATATAGTGGATTTTCGTCTCCGCATTTAAGAGAATTATTCTTTCTCTCTTACTGATGGATATGCAGGATTAGAACAAGACGGCGGTACCATTGCATACAGCGAGTGGCTTGGAAGGAGCTTCGTGTCGACCTGGGGCCAGTTGCTTGAAATACGATAAGACGCTAGCACCAGATCTAATCACTTATACAGGTTTAGAAATGAACTTCCGAGCAGCCGGCCCCTGAGCTTTTAGAGCTAGCTAGCTAGAGTGTAGCGACCCCTCTCCTCACACAATCATGTGTGTGTGTGTATGTACGGAAGGGGGAGGGGGAGGGGGTAGGCCTTAGAGTTTCAAACTCATAATTAAGGCGGAGAATGTCCAGGCTACAGATGTCTACAATTGCCCGAAAGAAAACGTGGGCTGTGGGCCTGGTGTCCTGAGAGGCCTATAGTGCACCTTGCCAGCGATATCTGGTATGTGACCGTGGCTGATGAGGACACCAGAAATAAGCTGATTGACCGTGTCTTCTCCTTTCCTCGGATCAACTGATCTTTCTTGTGGAACAGCCTAGAACTTTGGTGAAAGTAAAATCTCCACTACAAATGCCCGATGCGGCTATAAGCGGAGACCATCCTCTTTCGGCATGGTCTCAATTATGGCAAAGGAGTTGTATGTTTTCGAAAAGCATGGATGTCCAAAAGATGACAGTCCCGATGCTATTCATATCAGGGCAAATTCCGACTACATGTTTGGTACCGTGGCCAAGTAAGGACCAGTCACATATATGGTTTTTTTTCTATCCCCTTAAACCGGGACTGTCCGGATAAGGATAAATATTGGTCATGTGGAGAAGTGGGACACTACCAGAGAACCTTTCCTGCTAGATCTCAGGTTGATTAAGGGGTTACAGAGGAGGAGGACAATACTAACAATAATGAGGGCTCAGTTGTAGAAGATAATGTTTCAGACGGGGAAGTCAGACTTTACAGGGAAGTGATATTGATATAGGAGACGAAATTTGGAGGTAAATGACTTAGACGTTGATGAAAACATAACCGAAGTTAATGAGTAGGTCAGCGGAAAGGGAAATACATAAAAATGAACGAAGAGGAAACTATGTGGGCAGATATAATGGAAATGAATGATCCCTCGATATAGTTAATGCTACTGTCCAAATTGACAAAACACCTTAATGACAAACAAAACACCGTATGTATGGTTCCTGATTCTTGGGAGCATGTTAGTAGTGAGTATGACATGCCAGAATCTACTCGGGATTCTAGTTTGGTCGCACCCGCTCTGAGCAACGTGTCACATGTTTGCCATTAAATTAACCCCGTTGTGGAAAATATAATCTTGTCGCCAATTGGGCGTCGATTGACTATGGTGAAGTTGGCACCATTAATAATGCGACTATACTCTGGTACCTGAGATTCTTGAGTTGGCGCCTCGATCTCGTGACGCAGTCGAACAAGACGCTGAGGTACACCGCGAATCGGCATTGTGGAGCGAAATTTTTCCTAAAAATCTCTCCTGTCCAACACGTCATCTCTCAGCACGTACTAATAATACTGCCCATGAATCCTCCGACTGTAACAAAGTCTATAGCACACAATTGTTGTGGGATACTTCTCAGTTGAATTAATTCTGCGCTTTCATAACACAGGAAGATATAGCTGAAGCAGAACTAAACGCATGGACGACAGTATGTCCGAAATGGGTGATTCTGTCGCTGGGGACATCGCAGACAAGTCTGTCCCAGCATACACGAACGATAAAGGCAAAGTCTTGGTACCAACGCAGATATATTAAGGTGTCCATTATCGCCAAATGGTAAAGTTGTCTCCGCGTCCGGTTCGAATCACAAATCAGGGACTGTTATTGTCTTCCTGGCGTCTTTTCTGGCTTGAGAGGCTATTTTTTCTACCAGCTCTGATCCTAGGGGACATTGGGTTAAGGTGGATGCAGAATGTTATGGTGATCAACTGTCCTTTGTCAACGGCCATGGTCCGACCTACATCCTACAGAGGCGCCAGCTGTTTAACGACGTTTTACCTCTGCTTGAGAAATGTAAAAAAAACACACAATTTTAGATAGGGTAGCTAAAAGCGAAACCCATTTAACAGATATTCTTGGGCTACTTAGACCATGTATATCGCGGTTCCTCTCAACCCCGTGTTTCACTACAAACAGTCTCCCAAAACATAAAGGCGGTTAAGGCCTTGTTAATATTCCAGCTAAATTGTCGTCATTAAAGGTAAAACACAATTAGCGGTCGTAAGCCCACTGAAGATCACTGGGTATGAAAAGGTCGACCTCTTATCCAATATACATTGAGACCACCTAATTCACTGGTTAGATCTTCCAGAGTCTGTGAAACATATCCCTGCTTGGTATGATGAAATTTTAAAGAATGTCTTTTGTTTTAGACGATCTGCTTGAGAACCACCATACTGACAGCAAGTACTGAAACAGCCATTATATTTCAACACCCTGGTCGTAGGTGGGCGAGGCAGGCCATTTCAACCGGGTTCAATCGGAGTTATGAGAATTCTCTATGTGTCTGATATTGTAAATGCTCATGACAGGTCATGGAAGGATCTTGATTCCCGGTTGAGGCCTGCTGGGAACCGTCAGTTTTACCAAGTATTAGCTTGACCTTCCCGAAGGGAATGGTGTAACTTATCGGTACCTCATTAATGACGTTCCGGTGGAACAAAGCCGTTCAGGCACCTGGTATAACTGGATTTGTCAAGCAAGTGAGAGAGAGCCTGCGTGTTTCGCCAAGTGGCAGGCGGCCGGATTCAGCCGGGTATTTTGGGGGCTACTTTTCCAAACCATTTTCCCCTCAATTATTCCGAACCGTGATAAGGTCTTCAATTGGTGTATATCGGTTCTTCGCAATTTCTAACACATGTAATACACATCGAATAGCAGTTAATTTCTTAATTGTATTTACTACACTCAATATAGTCTAAATAACTGAGGGCCTTTCACAATTCAAAAGCGTTTTATACTGTTTGCAGCTTTCCAGTTTTCTGGATTGCTGTATTTTACCTTGCCAGTTTTGCAGACGTATTCTTTGTTTGAATATGGAACACAGTTTACATTTTCAGACATTCATACTTCATTGAATCCACATTTTTCTATAAGTGACCTGACTTGGTTTAGCCATGGGTTACATCATCTCGGTCTTATCATACTACCTCTTTGTTATCTATACACTTTATAAATTAGAGACGTTTTATTATTAATAAGTTTATACCAACATTATAAAACACGCATGGAACATATTGTGAACAGTAGATACCACTCGTAATCTCCCAATATCGTTACGTTGTCCCCTTTTTCGAGCAAATAATTTTCTTTTCTTACAGAATTTTATGTGCATGCCATTTCTCTATTTTCCCAACATAGCCAAGACCCCGAATTTCGCACCCAGTAGTATTAGGAGAATGAGTTTGTCGAACAAGTACAACTTAAAGTTAAATTGGTCGAAAATGTTATACAGTTTCTTCTCGCTTAAAGCTCTTCTCGCTTGTTGGGACATGTGCTTAGCAGCAATGCAAACACAAACGTTGAAATTAAACATTATTCCCATGCAAATAACAAAGGTTTTTGACTATTTATATTTTATTTTTGACCAGTTTTTCTGAAAAATGCACACTGTAGATTTGTCTATCTTAACTTAAATTGAATAAGCCAGCTGTAAGCTCCCCCCACTTTTGAGAAATAAAAAGAAAAAATTCTGACATAAAAACATACCGTACGTTAATTATCTGCATTTGTTAATCAGTTTGGGCTTCACCATGTAGCCTACTGCCCTATACAACTTGAGAATTCAGCCCTACGTTACTAACGATGAAGACTTTTGCGTATTTTACACTATAGAATGTTTTGGGACAGTTTTGCCTTATTTGAGGAGAGGAAGGGTGCTGAAACAAGATCTCAAGTTTTCTAAAAGAATTTCTACCACATTGTTGAACTGTATCATTTGTTAAAAAAGGAACTCATGCAGATACTCACTTTACATTTTTCTGTCTAAATTCCATGATAAACGCGTCAGTAACAAGGGGGCTGTTGGCAGTTTAATTTAATAACTCCATACCTTCGGCCCTTCGTGGAAATATGTAAACGTGACTGCCGTGGCTTAATTTGCTTTTAAGTCAATGGTAGGTTTTGCGGTCATAAATTCGTTTCTGTATTCTGATTCTTTCATTTTCAAAATCTGCTGACAAGATATTGATTACTTGCTTAAA
>JARFOD010029227.1:0-10666 GCA_031763545.1 Mopalia muscosa
GATTTTGGTCTTCTTTGTCAAATTAGTCAGTGGGAATCACAGTGTATTTGATTGTACACAAAAGGAGCTATTCAACGGGTCGTTGTGGACTTGTAGAATATCATACTGGGTTCTCTCAATCGCCTCCTGCTTGTCGGCTCAGGGCCTCGGGTATACTCCGGTCAAGTATACAAGTCATTGGTAGACGAAATCTCCCACTAACCATTCGAGTGAATTAAACTTGATTAGACAAATACATTAACATACAAGCCGCAAATAGCTTACGCCACATATTAGAACTCCGGTCTGTCAACAAGTCACAGAGTTATATCGGAGAAAAATCGATTTAGGCGGAATATAAAGTAGATTAAACTTAATAGGCGTTACGTAGTACAATTTCAAGCAAATCAAAATTTGATTGGTCCTATTATTTAGCTTGTGTTAATTATCTACAAAAAATAATAGTAACAAGTATACGATAGTATAGTTTTGTGCAACTTGCTTTCTGGCATTTTCGATCTCAACCATGTATAGCGAAGTCATTTAGCAACGAAAATATTATCTGTTGTCTGCAGGTTGATTCAAGTCATATCGAGCTGAGACTGGTAGGCGAGGGCGGGAATGGAGAAACCAAGTATGAAGAATTTTCCCCTGATTTTCAAGACAAGGGCGAGGAAGAACGGGACTGCTGTTCAAATTTCGTTTATAAAATCCAAAGCGGCTGTGAAAACTTTTATAATACCCAGAATGACAATATTTGGACCGCGATCAATGTTTTACTGGCTGTGGCTTATTTTGTTTACTTCATCTTCGCCATGCGGTACAGTTTCGGTGATGAAGGCTCCATTCGCCTTCTTGTCGTTACAATCCTGGCGGTACTGTTCATAACATGGAACATTTTTTCTGACCATTTCGGGGACAGATGCTGCTCGCCAGTTAAGAGCATAAAGAACAGATACAACGCTTGGTCTCCTCTTCAAAAGAAAAAGTTTGCCAAATATATGCATTGGTAGGTTCATATATTTATGTACTTACACTGTTGGTCTATTCCATATATGTATAGTCAACGTTTCTAATAATTTTCCTAACAATATAATTATATGACTTTGTAAATACCGTTTAGTGTGGTTTTTATATAAAACTTAATTTAATAATTGCACAGAAAACCGCTTTCAATTCCCCAAACCACCTTCAATGTCCCGAACTAATTTCAATGTCCCGAATTTCTTGAATATCTCGAACCTTATTCCACTTTCCAAGCTACTTCTGATACCTTGAACATTATACAACGTCCCATGCTACTTCCGATGTCTCAAACCTTTTATAACGTCCCAAGCCACTTCAGATGTTTTAAACCTTCTATAACGTCCCAAGCCACTTCCGATGTCTCGAACCTTCTATAACGTCCCAAGCAACTTCCTATGTCTCGAACTTTCTACAACATCCCAATCCACTTCCGATGTCTCGAACCTTCTATAACGTCCCAAGCCACTTCCGAAGCTTCGAACCTTCTATAACGTCCCAAGCTACTTCCGATGCTTTAAACCTTCTATAACGTCCCAAGCCACTTCCGATGTATCGAACCTTCTTCAACGTCCCAAGCCACTTCCGATGTCTCGAACCTTCTTCAACGTCCCAAGCAACTTCCTATGTCTCGAACTTTCTACAACGTCCCAATCCACTTCCAAGGTCTCGAATCTTCTACAACGTCTCCAGCCACTTCCGATGTCTTGAACCTTCTATAACGTCCCAAGCCACTTCCTATGTCTCGAACCTTCTATAACGTCCCAAGCAACTTCCTATGTCTCAAACTTTCTACAACGTCCCAATCCACTTCCGATGTCTCGAACCTTCTATAACGTCCCAAGCCACTTCCGATGTCTCGAACCTTCTATAACGTCCCAAGCCACTTCCGATGTCTCGAACCTTCTATAACGTCCCAATCCACTTTCGATGTCTCGAACCTTCTATAACGTCCCAAGCAACTTCCTATGTCTCGAACTTTCTACAATGTCCCAATCCACTTCCGATGTCTCGACCCTTCCATAACGTCTCAAGCTACTTCCGATGCTTCTAACCTTCTATAATGTCCCAAGCCACTTGCGATGTCTCGAACCTTCTTCAACGTCCCAAGCCACTTCCGATGTCTCAAACCTTCTATAACGTCCCAAGCAACTTCCTATGTCTCGAACTTTCTACAACGCCCCAATCCACTTCCAAGGTCTCGAATCTTCTACAACGTCTCAAGCCACTTCCGATGTCTCGAACCTTCGACAACGTCCCAAGCCACTTGCGATGTCTCGAACCTTCGACAACGTCCCAAGCCTCTTCCGATGTTTTGAATCTTCTACAACGTCCCAAGCCACTTCCGATGTCTCGAACCTTCGACAACGACCCAAGCCACTCTGGATATCTCGAACCTTCGACAACGTCCCAAGCCACTCTCGATATCTCAAACCTTCTACAACGTCCCAAGCCACTTCCGATGCCTCGAACCTTCTACAACGACCCAAGCCACTTCCGATGCCACAAACCTTCTACAACACCCCAAGCCACTCCCAATGCCTGTAACCTTCTACAACATGCCCAGCCACTTCCAATGTCTCAAACCTTCTGCAATGTTCCAAGCCACTTCCGATGTACTGAACCTTCTACAACGTCCCAAGCCACTTCCAATGCCTCGAACCTTCTACAACATGCCCAGCCACTTCCGACAATGTTCCAAGCCACTTCCGATGCCTGAAACCCTCTACAACATCCCAAGCCACTTCCGGTGCCTCGAACCCTCTACAATGTTCCAAACCACTTCCGATGCTTCAAACCTTCCACAACGTCCCAAAACTCTTCCGATACCTCGAACCTTCTACAAGATGCCCAGCCACTTCCGAAGCCTGGAACCTTCTACAACATTCCAAGCCACTTCTGATGCCTGGAACCTTCAACAACGTCCCAAGCCACTTCCGATGCTTCGAATCTTCTACAACATGCCCAGTCACTTCCGATGTCTGGAACCTTCTACAACGTCCCAAGCCACTTCCGGTGCCTCGAACCCTCAACAATGTTCCGAGCCACTTCCGATGCCTCAAACCTTCCAGAACGTCCCAAAACTCTTCTGATACCTGGAACCTGATACAGCATGCCCAGCCACATCCGATGCCTGGAACCTTCTACAACGTCCCAAGCCACTTCTGATGCTTCAAATCTTCTACAATGTCCCAGTACGACCTCAAACCCCAATCAAACAATCAAACAAACAAACAATCACATCTACAACGTCCCAAGCCACATCCTATGCTTCAAACCTCTTCTAATGCCCCAAAACCTTTTTCATTGTCCCGAATCTCCTTCCTTCCACCTCCTTCCACCTCTCGCGGGTAATCAGTTTGATGTCACCTTTGTCAACTAAAGTGTAATAGAAATGCTTCAATTAAGTCGAAAATGTTATTTTATCAATTCGCTTAAGAACACATTTTAATTGATAAACATGTAAAGTGTTCCTATTGATGCAGACAACTTTAGTTCAAAATGTGTACCCCCGTGTCTCGTTCTGTGCGATGCGGGCAGTATACACTGCTTTATCATTGCGGAAATCTGTAGCTTCTTTTAGTATTGAGTAACAATATTAAATACACCATGGGCCCAAGTTGAACTGTAAATTGTATTTGGTTACAAACGGGCATAATAATTGATTTCCATTTATTTTTTCATTGACATATGCAATAAAATGTAATTACCAGACCGCAGTCACTATGTCTGCATAAACTCTATGACATGTTAAATTGGCTTGAAAATTCTAGACCTGAAGTCGAGAGAAATTCTCCTTTAAAAATTTGGATCTGGATATAAGGGATTGGTCATTCACAAACTTGTTCTTAGAAAATTGTTGCATCTTTTGTAGCGTTAAACTAGTAAAGCCATCAGACGGAAGGTTTCCAGATACAATGGAGTCCTGTCAATCGCAACCATGGAGTACGTGACTTAAGCTGTTTAGCTACCTTGGAAAGTGTCATGTACCATGTAAATCAGCATATAATGCGTGTGACTTGTGTGGAGGTTATGTAGCAGTCTTTAATCTTTAATGACATCTTGATTGTTTCGTAGTGATATCAAGACAAAATAAATAACCTAAGTTAAAGACTTGATAAACAATGCTGTAATTATTTCAGGCTCCTTATCATGTTTATGATCTGCTATGCGATATTCGCCATTGTTTGGGTGATTGTCGACGTTGGTTTGGAAACTCCCGAAAATCTCATCTCAGCTGTCGGAATGGTCTTCTTTGTCGTCACATTTTACATATTTTCTGTGAATCCGGCCAAGGTAAGTAGCTTGTTTGACGAGCTGTCCGCATTAGCATAGATTCGTCTTGTTGATCGGGTGTAGATATGGAATGTTTTATTCGTTTAGACGTTTGATCCCGGTTTTTTCAACTCCATCAATGCCAAAAGGTCATATATGTGAAAAACCCTTGAGTGTGACTGAATCCAAATCATACTTACCGTGATACGCAATCTAAGGTATATACACATGTCAAAGAGTGCCAATTTGTTCAGACCATTATATTCAACTGTTGCAAAACTGATCATTTAATTGTACTAGACTCTTTTTATATTTCTAAAAGCAATCACACTGGCACAGGGTTTAAATTTTGAAATGGTTTTATATAAGCTTAGTGTTTATATAGTGTTTAAATGCTGGTGTCGGGTGCTTGTCTATATCGAATGATAGGCCTATAATTTATATACTTTTAAACTTATGAAAATACTTATTATAAATGTAATGATAGGGTAAAATAAAGTTTTGATTTCTATAAATTTAATTACTAAGTGATTGACCCGATCATGGCTTTCTCAGACTATTTCTGGTTATCCGGGCCGCAGCCTTGGCTTAGTGGTTAGCGAGTGTGTTTTCTGAACCTACTTTCATGTACCGTTCAAAGGATCCAGTAGGAATGTCGGCCCTCAGGTATATGAGTGAGTTATAAGATGTGGCTCCGGCAATGGTGGGGTGGACAATCCGTTGTCAGATAAGTGGAATACCTTTAGTACGACATTACACCCCTATCAAACAAATGAACCAAACTCTCTGGTTATCCTCCTCTTTATCAATGATGAGTTGATCTAATGTTTTATTCCAGTCAAAGAAGTTATAGCCCTTTACTTCTCTGGCCTATTTCTTTTGCTTATGAAGGAATTCCGTCGCTTGTTTTCAAATAAATTGATCTTATGAACTCATTGATTGGTTGTTTTACGCCATGCTTAAGTTTATTTCACTTGTATGACGGGGTATATTCCAACAATACATGACACTAGCACAATAAAGATGCGATGCATTTCCATAATTTTAGAAAGTTAATTTTCTCCAGTGCTAAGTGAAGACAACATGATTATATGACTACATCCTTGTACCGTATATCTTTTGCAGGTTAAGTGGCGGCCAGTGCTTTGGGGTTTAGTCACACAGTTTGCTTTTGCCTTGTTAATTCTCCGCTGGAACATCGGCTTCCAGGCATTCAGCTGGCTGGGAGACCGTGTACAAGAATTCCTGTTACACACGGATGCTGGAGCCATCTTTGTGTTTGGTGATTCTTACACAAATCACTTCTTCGCCTTTAAGGTTGGTGTGTAGCTTGTTTGGTTTCGTAGGCGCATGCAGTCCCGCCTTTAATTTCAGGAACATACCTGTGCCTGTCATTTGCGTTAGACCTTCTCCCTTAGTTTACATGGTTTCTTTCTGGCTTTCCGCTGTTATTAGACCACAAGCAGTGTGAAGCAAACAATCCGTTGTCATATAAGTGAGATACCCTTGAGTACACGTTAAATCTAAATTAAAACAAACAAACAATCTTGTTTGTATGGAAAAAAACAGGTTTCCATCAAATTATTGCTATCTAAGTAGGAGGTGGGCAGATGCTGCAGCGATGTATATCCCACTCCCTTCCCCCAATATATAGCTACACTGAGAATGCAAATTTATTTGTTAAACTCTTGTGTGTCGGATGAAAAATAAAACTCCTTTTATATTTATAAGAATATTTTCTGTTGGATCGATTCGTGTGATTATTCCCGTAAATGAATTGGTCGAGTTACTCCATTAAATAAGTTTTTCATGGGGACGGGCATAATGTTGTAAATTTACAGCATACAGAATGTTAATTCACAATTAATGCAGTAGCCTGTACAAGATTTATTCTGACTTGAAGTGCTCCTCATAAGTATACCTTATGTGGTTTGTGGTAGCGTTTGATCATCCATCTGTTTCAGTGTATTACATGTAAACTGTGTATAAAGTTGGAGCTAACAGTTGTCCAATCTGGGTATAACCATATCTAACTAGCTCCCCTGTTTTATGTAGTCGCTTATATTTTGATCTGACAAGATCATGTTTTAAATGATGTCCATTGGTTGGCAGAAAGACCAATCGCAGAGCTCTTTCTCAATGATGATTCATCTTAATGTTCATATTTTTGTTCAACAATTGAGACAGTAATGTCCACACAATGCCCTTGACCTGAACACAACGCCTGTGACCTTTACACAATGCCAGTGAATTTCACCCAATGACATTTAACTGGTACCTTCATTAACACAATGAAAATGACCATCAAATGATGACAGTGGCCTTCACACAATGAAAATGACCTTCAAATGATGACAGTGGCCTTCACACAATGAAAATGACCTTCAAACGATGACAGTGGCCTTCACACAATGAAAATGACCTTCAAACGATGGCAGTGGCCTTCATACAATGAAAATGACCTTCAAACGATGACCAAACCATGTCGCATCTGGGTATAACCATATCTAACTAGCTCCCTGTTTTATGTAGTCCCTTATATTTTGATCTGACATGATCATGTTTTAAATGACGTGGATTGGTTGGCAGAAAGACCAATCACAGAGCTCTTTCTCAATGAGGATTCATCTTAGTGTTCATATTTTTTTTCAACAATTGAGACAGTGATGTCCACACAATGCCCTTGACCTGAACACAACGCCTTTGACCTTTACACAATGCCAGTGAATTTCACCCAATGACATTAACTGGTACCTTCATTAACACAATGACAGTGACTTTTACCCAATGCCAGTGACAATGACTGTGACCTCAACACAATGACCGTGACTTTCACACAATGACTGACCATTACACAATAGCAGCGACCTTCATACAATTACAGTGACCTTTACACAATAGCCTCGATTGTCCCACAATGACAACGACCTTCACTCAATGACAGTGACCTTCATACAATTACAATGACCTTCAAACCATGATCGTGAACTTCACACAATAACAATGACCTTCACACAATAACAGTGACCTTCACGTTATGACAATGACCATCATGTAATGACAACGACCTTCACATAATGACAACGACCTTCACGTAATGGCAACGACCGTAACGTAATGACAGTGACCTTCATGTAATGACGACCTTAACACCATGACAGTGACCTTCACACAATGACAATGAACTTCAAGTGATGACCTTCTAACGATGACCTTCAAACAATGACATTCAAACAATGACCTTCACACAATGATAGTGAACTTTACATAATGCTGTTATGCTCACTATTGTTTCTTATGTTAAGCTGATAAAATATCTGGGTGATAATAAGGATCTCTTATTAGTCATTTGGTTTTCTTTATTATGTTTTACACTCTTATTTAACTTGTAATTCAAGATCATTGGCGATAATATAGCTTCTGTGAAGCATCAGGTATATAAATGGTCACAGTGTATCGCTCTGTCGGCAGCATGGTTTAAATGAGATTGTCTCCCTGTTTTCCAGTGTGAACCGGACAAACCGTCGTCAAATAAGTGAAATATTCTTGAGAACAACGTTAAACCCTAAAAGAAACAAACATATCCTTCTGAACTTCTCCATGCATTTTCATTGGTTGATTTAAACGAGTCGTGTCTCTTTCAGGTGTTGCCCGTCGTCGTGTTTTTCAGTACCATGATGTCAGTACTTTACTATTTAGGTGTCATGCAGTTTGTCATTCGTCACATTGCCAGAGGATTGGCTTTCGCCCTGGGTACATCACCGGCTGAGTCTCTCAACGCTGCTGGAAATATCTTCATTGGGCAGGTATAAGCCTTTATATTATATCATTACATGTTAATCTAATTTATTGCTTTTCCTGGTTTCCAATCAAAAAAACATTTAAAAAGTCCCCAAGATCTAACCATACCACTCAATGCAGGGTTTTCAAATTTTGGCAGCACATTATTCTTACACTCAACTACATTTTGGTTCCTATTAAAAATGGGGTCATTCCAGTCAAATTTATGGTTTCCATAGCAACATTACGATAATTATAGTATTAAAAATTAATGAACACAGTAAAAACCATACACTTAACACATGTTTTTAAAATTTGAGAAATACATTGATGTTAGACTAAACTATAGAAATTTGATTGCAATGATCCCATTTTAAATAGGATTGTGTACATAATATTAAACTATTTCGATGATTAAAGCAGAGTTGCAGTGGATATAGAGACTGTTTTAGCTTGTTTCTCCACCATTGATAGAGTACTTCCAATGATATTAAGCTGGTCACACTCAGCTCTTTTTACTTATGTTGAAAAGATCGTCACTTATGTGAAAACAATTTCACATATGTAAAACAAACATTTATTTTACGCATGTAAATGTCTTTTCACATAAGTAAAATATAACACCAAACTATTCCACATATGTGCAAAATATTTTCCCTTGTGTAAAACAAACTTTACATATTTACAAAATAGTTTCAATTATCAAAAAACTTAGAAATTGTTTCTCCATCCCCCCTCCCCCAAACACTATAACCTTCGTTGGTGCTCCCATCGTCTTGTGTACACTTTCAAGACGGACGAAAAGACGATAGAAAAATATTCCATATGCTATGCAAGTTAAGCCTCAGTAGGGCACACTCCTAAGTCGAGAGAGTTAGCCAGTACATGCCGTGACATCACAGCAACAAAGCCAAGCGCAGACAATGACCTATGTTATATATAGATCATTGAACGCAGACTGCCAAAAGTCGAACACTTGCGTATATTTACAGCCAACATCGGCTGAAACACAAAACCATACATTCTATTATGAAAAATGCTAATAATGTTGACAAATAAAAATTGAATATTATATAAGGCGACGGATTTATTCTTAATCAGTATTTTATTGTAGTCTACATGGTTGTATTTTCCCGATGAATCAGGCGTAGTAATGCTCACTAGAGAATAGGTTGCAATCGTAGACCTATAAAACAACTGTAGTTTCCTTGATTTATTATTCGCAAGAAAATAACAAATGCAGATTTTACTTAATGTGCAAATTTGAGGAATCTGTCATTGAGGTCTCGGATGCTTTTATTTTATATATCTACAAAAGAGTGCCACTCATTTTTTTGCATAAGTTTACCAAATATGTTAAATTAAGGTATATTTTACATATGTCGATTTTTTTACATATGTTTAATTCTTTTTCACATATCTGAAACTCTTTTTCACATATCTGAAATTCTTTTCACATATGTAAAATAAAGTCATTTATTTTACATATGTGAAACAGAATTTCACTTATGTGAAAATGAATTCAACACATGTAGAATAAAAGGAGAAGTCATAAAACGGCTTGCCATCCCTTACATGAACATAATACCGTGTCTTAGTAATAAACTCCTTCTGTGCAAGGCTGTTTTTGTGAAGTAATGGGCCAATAACCTGAATTACCTCGAAATTCGTATTGTGAAACTAAACAAAAAAAGATACATTCAATCGCAGTGTTATCGGTAAGCTGTAGATCTTTTCAAAGGTCAAGACCAATTACATGACTATTTACACAATGAGCAATCAGCTACGACTGTCTGTCTTCAGTGTGTTCAGGTATCCCAGTAGGGCTGTGCTTGAATGACACCGATTCGCTCTTTCACAAAAGAAAAAGGGCACCATTTATTGAAGTGGTGTTGAACACAGAAACTTTACAGGAGACTACTACATCCCAATCAAACAAACTTACAGAATCCACATCACAAAAGTTTAAAGAAGCACTTGTGAGAGATTGAAAACAATTCTTTACATGTATATCATGTAGGCACCAAGATCTCAATAATGGTTTGGTTATCTTTGTTCAGAGTGAATCGCCTTTGATGATTCGACCATTCCTGGCTAAGTTGACCAAGTCGGAGCTCCACGCAGTCATGACTGGTGGATTCGCCACCATTGCTGGCTCAGTCCTGGCAGCATACATCAGTTACGGGGTAAGTTTTGAAATCTGAATTGAGTTCAAGTTTAGTATAACAGGATTAAGAGCAAACTGAGTTTGAGCGAGGGTTTTACCAGATGAAACACATAGGCCGACTTTCGAAAAAAACCTCTGCTACTCGTTAATTAATTTCAATCTTGGTATGTAGCTTTCTTTAAATAAGACTAAATGCCGCTCATGAGATCGAGACCGCTTGTGGACCATCAGGATTTTGAGTGTCCCACGATGTGTCTCTGGCAATCGCAGGGGCGGTTTTTACTAGGTTTCTATCGGGTTTGTCACCGTAATTAGACAAGGACCAGTGTGAAGTGGACATTCCGTCGTCATATAAATGAGAACGACGTTAAACCCAATCAAACAAATAAACAAAATGTCGTGATTATTTATTTTGGCATACAGGTGCCGGCGAACCATCTG
>JARFOD010029238.1:0-10666 GCA_031763545.1 Mopalia muscosa
TCTTTTCTCGCCTCTTACGATCGACCGAGGAAGCCAAGGGAATATTCTGCAGGGCCATGGCCCACCCGCTCCCTCACGGGGCCACAGTATATCGAAGTAAGATTAGTAAACACACTCACTAACCACTAAGCCACAGCTGCATGCCAGTACACAGGTAACTAGGAATTTGTTATACAGGTAACTAAAAATTCAATATGCAGGTACGTGTAACTAGCAATTTTCAGATCCTGGACCCTTGCTGGTACAATTAGTAACTACGGACATAAACTTTTACAGACAAGCACCTACATACTGCAAACCTTAATAAACACCCTGGACATTACCAAGAAATGGACTTGGGTTTTAAATAAGCTTTATCAGAGCCACATATATAGTGGTTCATAAACATATTTATCAAAATAAGATCTGAATTACTGGAATGTGAATTGTCATGTGTTTAACTCAATGCCAGATGGTACACCTACATACTGTAACACTATCTCACTCATACATCCTATCATGTCCAGGAAACTCAGGCACAGGCCATGTTATTTAACTATATCAGATGCATACAAAATATATAACGACATTCTAAACTTGTTTGGTTTACCTAATTACTTGGGGTTTAACGTCAAACTGAAGGGTGTTTCATTTCTATTGTGACAGATTGTCGATTTCACAGTGTGACTTGCCGTGCTTAATTACTGAGCAAAACAGATATTATAATAAACCTTGTAAAAACCCAAACTGACTCATATATCTGAGGTCCACAGACAAAACAGATAGGAAACCTGACAAAAACCAAGGATTGCCAGAGGCACATTGTGTGACTCACTTATATATCTAAGGTCCACAGACAAAACATATAGGAAACCTGACAAAAGCCTAGGATTGCCCAGAGGCACATCGAGTGACTCTTTCATATATCCGATGTCGGCAAACAAAACAGATAAGAAACCTGCCAAAAACCAAGGATTGCCTGAGGCACATAGAGTGACTCACTCAAATATGTACAGTCCACAGACTGACTACCCACTTAACCAGTTGTCGCGTGCCTCAATATTGGCATATGTCATGTAATTATGTAAGTTATGTAACACTTCACATAAATCAACATACATAGATTGATTGTTTGATTAAAACATCGTACCCTATAACTTCTATAAGTTGAGACACTCTAATTTTGGGACAGGACACAGAAATAAAAGGTAAGACCCCCTGTGGTAAAGCCTATTTCTCCGTCCTAACTGCTAGAAGTCATAAGGTACTTAAAGTCATTTCATGGCATGTGTGTAATAATAAGTATCAGTCAACCTGTGACAAACTTATATAAATGTATTTGTGAGGTGTGCTAGCCTGAAATGCCAACATAAACACAGCTGCTATATTGATGTGTACAACACATGTATGCTGTGTGTATATTAGTTATGTAAAAATATACTTGCTATCAACCTAATGGATTTGTTATATGTCAGTTAAATAATCTAACAATGATGATGCATTTTTAGGAAAACAAAAAAAACAAAAACATTTACAGAATAAGTGGAAAGAAAGCTCCAAGTAAACCTCCAACAATTGTAAACCTAAGTCATAAAAATATTGTTTCTTTGTTTGATTGGGGTTCAAAGCCATACTTAAGGTCAGTCCACTAACATGATGGAGTGCCATTCCAATGGGTGAAGGAAATCACCCTCAATTATACTGGCAACAAAGAATTTTGTTTGTTTGATTGGGGTTTAACATCACACACAGGGTATTTCAGTTATATGACGACGGCTTATCCATTTCACACTGTTCCCTGCCCTATTACGGTGGAAGACCGAAAGGAAACCTAATAAAAAACAACCCCACGATTGCCGGAGCTACATCTCGTGACTCACTCATATACCTGAGGGTTGACAGACGGACTCTACCCTGTGAATGGTATATCAAACTTGGTTTTAGAAAGCGCACTTGCTAACTACTAAGCCATGGTCGCGGGCCGCCAACAAAGAAAGAGAACAGTATGCAAGACAAAGGCATCAATATTACAAAGAGTACCAGGAAGCTACGGCCAGTCTATAATATAATAATATAAGAATATAATAAAAGGCTAAATAATAAACAGATACAAATACATAAATATTAAAATAATGGTTGACAAATCATAAATTAAAATAGAAAAAAAGTAAAAATGCAAACCTGTATTTTTCGTGAGATTTTTTTTGGCCATTTTCCGCACAGGGACAGTTTTCCGATTTCATGAGTGCCCCGCAGGCACCCGGGGAACTGTGCACATCAGAGTCAAATAGACTAATAGCACAGGGACCTTTGCTGGAGTAGGCTGCCATTGCTTATTAGTTATACATGTAACAGATTTACACGATCAAGTCTGTGTGAACTCCAATAACATAAAGACCACGCAATACTAATACCAATATCCTAATAAAGAACTGAATCTTGGCACTTTTTGGCAACTCCACTGCACAGTATTATAGATTGGCTTGTGGTTACACTTGGCACAGAAAAACGTTTATTATAACAATAATTTAGTCAAGAGCCCAGGTAAATGCCTGTTGGTAATCCTTTCCTTGTTTAAACCTAATCCAGGGAGATTAATCCAGGTTTGACCATGTTCTGTGTGAAGTCGTTTAGACAGTTTTTGTCGATGGACTGTAAAACAAAAATTTGATAAATCCTAGAGTACTTCTACTGAATACATATATGCACACTTAGCTGGATGTTTCACAGGGCATCTAAAACAGGCTTTATAAAGCACTTCACATGAATATATCTACAAGCAGCGACTAAAAGCGATCTGTTTCATAACAAATCGGTGCCTTTTTCAGGCGTCAATTCGTCATAATGGTAATCCTCAGATCATTCAGTAATCCCATTAGTTGATTTCTGCGTGCCTCCGACTGAGTAAGCGGTGGACTTCCGAAGACGAGACTCTCAGATCTAATCAAGCTATAGCGAGCAAAGAGATAGAAAACCCTGGCTAACCACACAACACTGTCGACAAATCAATAAGATAGAGAGAAGCTATTTGAAGCCTCAGATACAGTAGTTTGTCCTTGCTACTTCTTTTTTTAAAATCATTTTTTGCTCTTATTTCCATAGATTTCTTACCTGAACTCAATTAGAGTTGCTTTGTGTATATAATTTTTTTGCTTAGGCTCCACCTTTTATCTATTACTTTTTACCTAGTGCTGTCAAAAACCAGTTCTATAAATACATCTGATCACTACATTATTTATGGCATTTTTTCTTGTCTTTCTATTTGCCTGCATGTATTCTTTCAGGTTTCCCAGCAGTAAATTAATAAAAAAAGATTTAGTTTTTTTGTAATATGGCCTTGAGATAAAACAAATAAAACAGACTTTGGATACACTTCTGGTTTGTGATGTCATGATGTTCTTTACAGTGACAGTGTTGTTGTTGATTTTACTGGAAATTAAAGCTACATGTATCTCATTAGGGCAAATTTTAAAGAAGAAATTTATTTATATTTTTTTTCTTCTGTTAAAGACAGCGGTCAAAAGAAAAGTTTACATTTGCACTATTATGTTGTTTGCTTTAATAGTTGCAGTTTAACACTGTAACACAATAAAATGACTCAGTCCAAACGTTGGGTGAACTCCAAGCCAACAGTCAAGACAATCAATACAGACACAATATAGATTGATTGATTGATGGTGATCTACGCTATGCTTAAGGGTATTTCACTCATATGACGACGGTGTATGTCAACAACAATAATTGACACTGGCTAGCATAACCAAGATGTGAAGCATTTCCATAATATTGGAAAATTAATTTTCCTCCAGTGCTATTAAAGACAGCATTGCTAGGCACAATATAGAGATGTGCCAAAGCTAACTGGAGCCCTATTGCTCCCTCACAACCCACTATTTTATGACTGCCCCAGAGTTTACCAAGGTCAATCCATGTCATATCTCACAGGGTAGTCATGCATATATAGCAATCCAGATCAAAGCTAGGTAGTGAAATGAACTGCAAGTTCTCAAAAACGTAGGTTAGATTCCTGACTAAATGCTGACAGTCAACCATGCATGGCACTTGAAATGGAATGCACCAGTGATTTTGAATAAAATTCCCCTTTCATATTTTTTTTATATAACTGCAAGCAAGAATAAGCTGCATGTCACCAGGGGATATCACAGCAAGAACCTGTTTGAAGAAAACGGTTGCTAGTTTTATACTAGTAAGGTTATTACTGTGTAAAATCAGTATCTATATATAGAGATATCATTATGCTAAACTGCACAGATTTCAACACCATATATTATAATTGCTCTTGTTGCAAAATTTCACACATGGGACATGTAAAGGTTTGGTCACAGTTTAATGATTACATTAAGCAAATGTTACTTCATTCCCATCAGGATGGGAAACCAGCCCCAGATGCTACTGGGAACAAACAAAGATGGAACTGAAAAATTGCAAGATGCAAAAAAAAAAAAAAAATGTCACTGTCCATAAAACACAGTACAATAAAATAAATCTGGCACATGAACAGAAGCCAAACAGATCAGTATTGTGTTGGCCAGGGCAACATAAACTTC
Source organism: Mopalia muscosa (assembly GCA_031763545.1). Classification (NCBI taxonomy): domain Eukaryota; kingdom Metazoa; phylum Mollusca; class Polyplacophora; order Chitonida; family Mopaliidae; genus Mopalia; species Mopalia muscosa. Next base: position 4,548 of record JARFOD010029238.1, read on the forward strand.
ACTTAGAACTACTAGCTGTATAAATTAAACACAACAGTATTCCGTGATGGCTAGAGTTCTGTACATCATAGGTGATAATGATAATTGCTATAAGACAGTCATTGGCATTTTCAGTTATTAATAATTAATATATTAACTGTCTTTTTTCTGTCTAGCCATAATTAAACTCAATATTCCATTTAATCTGGTCAATTTCATCTGATATATTTTAAATTAGCTTTTTTGTTGTTGATGTTATTTGTATCAGAAGAATTTCCAGCAAAATGAAAGGAGGTTTAATTACATGGTTGATTTCTTATGACAACACAGAAATGAAAACTTATGAAAAAAAAAGAAGAAGAAAAAATATATATATTTATATATATATGGACTATGAAATCCATGCATTACTAGATACAGGTACCCGTCATTATATAGCATAGCACATTCTATACTGACTAGCTACTGTGGGAGAAAAACCAAACATGCTTATCCAATAATATTCAAATATTTAGTTGTTTGTAACAACGAAATCCACGTGCCTACAATTAGTTCCAATAAAGCTTTCCAGCAAATTAAACATAAAAAGCAATGAGACTTTGACAGCAAACAGAACACGTGTATAGCTTTCCTTCCAAATAACAACATCATGAACGTGTTAACATGAAAACAAACCACGACTAGATCTCAAATCAACACACAGCCAAGCTGTTTCCATAGCAAAAAGCACAAAATAAGTCCACTAGTTCTTATCTTCGGATACCATAAAAGAAGTACACGAAATTAAAAAAAACTGCCAACCACATAGTGTTAAAATCGATCATACATACAGAAGCACTGACGTCTAAATAGACTCAACCAAACCAAACCGCTGCTGCCCCTTAACTGGGTCAATAAACGTCACTTCCTTCCACTGTATGGCCTACATGGGGCTCCAGAGTGGGCTAGTCGGTGAGCGGTAAAACAAATGAGTTCTCACACAATTGGTAAAAGCCTTACAAAGATCAAACACCTAAAGATATCATTTAAATTCAATTATAATTTGTTTATTGATACTATTTATAAGGGTTAAAGAAAGTATGGCCATATATTTAACACAGTAAAAAGAAAATAATTATAAAAAACGCAGCAATACTGTGCAAAAACATGCAAGTGAAAACGAAATATATGAGAAATGGTATATAAAAAAATAACCCCAGTAAATGGGTAATTTTTAATAAAGTGATATTAATTTTAAAACTATATAGAAAATATGGCCAACAGGTTATATGGTTAAAAAAATTTCTCCAGTCAAATCTTGTGTAGGCTAACATACATGCCAGACCCCACCTTTACTGTCATTTTGTAACGGCATCAAGTACCATCTAGCTTTTTAATGCAGACTGTGAACTTTGGGATAAACTCACACCCTTACTGTCTTACCAGGAAGGGACGAAGTGACTCTTATTTGCAGGTGCATATACAATTTGAAAATGTGTTAAGCAGGTCAACATACAATTGAACAATTTTATTAATTTAAAAATAATTAAACTTGTTAATATCTTTATAATTTGTTTGCCGGCTTGATTTGGGCCACTGGTACGGTATCTTTAAAAAGGGAATTGGATCGATGTTAAGCTGAATGACATCAAAACATTGTCCCAGTGTATTTATACAGCTGTAAATTGTCTTGCTACGACCGGAAATTTACTCTGTTTTAGCAAATATTACTACATTTACACATTCAAAATGGTACTAGGTTCCTCCGAGTAGGCTGTACATAAGTCATGGAGGTAAGCCCGGTTCTGGTTTTAATCAATTGTTTACAGTTTCAAAATACTCAATAAACAGTCAATATATATCGCTGATATAGAGCAAAAATGTTGAAACTCATTTTGAGATATCTTGGTTCAAAGTTTTTGGATCTTCATGTGAAATCAGTTTTTTGTCAAACCCGTACTATTATTGTTTCTTCATAACATAGCAAATCCTGGGATCAAATCTGGACTTGCCATAATTACCATAAAATAGTGGGACAAACCACAATTTTGCTCGCAATGGTCATGGATTTAAAAGGAGTTACAACAATTTTACATTGCGATAATCAACTACCAATTCGATTTTTTGAATTTACAGCAACTTAAAATAAAGAATAGATCCTCCGTGTTTTGAAGGCAGTAAAAACTCGATTTTGGAGTTACAACATTTTTGCTCTATACCCGCGATATGACAATGGCTTGGGGCATTTCAAAACCCCATGATGACTCAATTAAGTCCTGCTGAACAATCCACCAACAGTTAATCGTGCAGTGGTATTTACCATGCAATAACACATGTCAGCCTCAATGCATTATGCACATGCATAATGGAATGGATTATATGTGAATAGGTATCTTGGTGAATGATATAGTCAACAGAATTGTACATACAGTAAACAGATGTGATTCAATGCCTAGGCCAACTAAATGATTCTAAAGCCATAGATAGTCATGTGATACAACAGCTGGTAGCCTACCACAATGTAGTGTAAATATGGGTCTTATATCTAAGGCTAAAGATAGCAGTAAACTGAACATAGGTATGGTCTGAACCAGACATCTGCCTAAAGGTCAGAGGTACCAAGTCTTTACATGCATGCTTCAGGTAATATCAGATGATTGATTGACTGTTGTTTTACCCCTTGCTTAAGGGTATTTCACTTAGATAATGGCATTGTATTCCAACAATAATTGATATAACCAAGATTTGAAGTGTTTGCATAATGTTGGAGGTTAATTTTCCTCCAGTGCTAAGTAAAGGATAGTTAATATTGGGGGAACATCCGCTCTACATGTATTTACTATTGAACATGAGACCTATTCTTGAAGTGAATTATCATTGAGCAATGCGTGGTGTCAAACACCAATCAATGATGGTCAAGTTTTAAGCCTTATAGTAGAAGTCTTTTTCTGAAAACAAGTGACAATTCATTTAAATGAGAGTGGAAATAAGACAGATAAGGAAAATCATGTTTAGACATAAATAGCAAATTGGTAGGCTTTTCAAGCCTTTTGTCAACACCTGTAATTGGGCTTGGAAACAGCCCTAATGTTAACCAATTGAGTAGCTAGCAGTGCCACCACTAATGGCTTTTTTTGAAAATATATGCTCATAATCCCAGTCAAATCACCTTTTCTTACTTTTGTTTAAGAACTACATTTTTTCTTCTTCAAAGAGCCAAAAAGTAAACATTATGGTTTAAATCACCTTTTTGGTGCAATAGGCAATGTCAGCCTCATGCAAACCTCATGCAATTACATATTAATCAGTGAATGTATTCTGATAAGTTCACACAACATAAGAGTGAACATTGTAAATTCATGCAATGTGGGCCATTTTTAAAATAGAGAATTTGATGAAATGTCTGTTGTCTTAATAAGACAATACTATATTTCAAGTTAATCTGTGAATTTATTGAGGAGTTATTGTGTTCACAACATATACAGATATTATGATTATAAAATTATGCAATGGTGTTTTACGGAATTTGATGAAATTCAATTCCATCTGTTGCTTTGATAGGAAGAGACCATAATTTAAGTCTATAGCTAATCTGTGAATTTGTTACAGCCTATGCAGATATGAATGTTGTTAAGGGATGAAGTAACGGCCATGTTGTTTTACAGAACTTGGTGACATGCAATCCCATCTATCGTTGTAACAGGAGACCATATGTATATGCCAGAATTATGTAATAATGGTCTTTTGTTGATTTGCAATACCATCTTAACAAGAGGAAGCTACATACCAAGTTTGAAGTTAATAGGTGAATTTGTTTTCAAGCTAGCGTGTTCACAAGCAATTGTGACGGATGGAAGGACAGACGGAAACCGAATAGCATTTCCAAGTCCCCACTACTATAGTAGTGGTGGACAAAAATCTTTGATTGTTACACAGGTCATTTGACCAGTTTTCTCATATGTCACTACCCTGGGATTAACACCAATGGTATTAGGCTGGGATTAACACCTATGTCATTTGGATGGGATTAACATCTATGATATTAGACTGGTATTGGGTCCCATGTCATTTCACTCAAATGACATTAGTACACACGAACGAAAACCAAAAAACACACACATGACAACCCACAGCCACAAAGGAGGTTATCAAAATTCAAAAGTACAAACATAAAATAAAATTTATTTAATGGTAATTTCGTTGAAAATGAAGTGAGTTGATGGTAATTTTAAATTACATGACTTAACTGATATGAAATGATTACCTTTTATAGGGCCTGATTTCACATGTATGTCATAATTTCCCCATATGAAATTCTTTCTTTTATATGACAGCTCCCAATATCACTTTAATTCAGCCAATCACATGACATGATTTCACTCACATGGCATGATTTCGCTCACATGACATGAATTCACTCACGTGACATGAGTTTAATCACATGGCAAGAGTTCACTCACATGGCATGATTTCACTCACATGGCATGAGTTCAATCACATGGCCTGAGTTCACTCAAATGACATGAGTTCACTCACATGGCCTGAGTTCACTCACATGGCCTGAGTTCACTCACATGGCCTGAGTTCATTCAAATTACATGAGTTCACTCAAATGGCATGATTTCACTCACATGGCATGATTTCACTCACACGATATGATTTGTCATATATGACATTCTTTCTCCATATCACTTTATTTCACCCATATGCCATGACTTCTTTCATGACGTAATTACCTTCACATGACATGATTTTCTCTATATGACATTATTACACTCCTGGCATTTCACTCGTATGACATGATTTATCCTATATTACTCACATGTCATTGCTTTACTCACATCAGATTGGCTATTTCACTCATATGATACAATTTCACTCATAATGTTGTACTTTTATGGTTTCACTTCACTCATATGGCTCAATTTCACTCATAGAACATTGCTTCACAAATTTTTCATCATAGGGAATACATGTATCTCTTATCTAAAAATCTTACTTAAAACAGAAGAAAAAAATTTATATGATTACTTGCAAGTCCAAAAAGTGACATTTTCTTGAAAATATAACGTCAAATGCATGGTTTAAAATATAAATAGCTCTCTTAAACACAACATAGTCAGAACTAATGATCAAACACCCTAAAAAAAACTTACCTTACAGCTGAACTTTCTTTTGACTTAGATTTCGACATTCGATTTTCACCATTGTGCCCCTCTTTGCAATCTCCACCACCTTTCATTGCATATGTCCCTGAGAGTGAAGAGTTTGTGTCTGTGGGGGTTATCTCCCCATTAGCTGTTTCAAAACTACCTCCATCCATGGACAAGGCATCTTCATAGCTGTCACTAAGGGACCGGGATCTAATGTCACTTCCGTTTTCATCTGTATTATTAAATAAAGGTAATATTAAATAGAGAAAAGTGTAAAAATGTTATTGGATTGGGTTTTAACACCTTGTTATGACTGTAAGCCAGTCCAATAGATGGAGGAAACCAACTGCAGCACAATGGGGTTGGCCAATGACAAACAAGCAAGATAAATATGTTCCTCTTATAATTGGAAGCAGCTTTTCATTAAGAGCCGGCAACCGGCGATTTTTGGTTGGCTTCTTCAGCCACAATCGCCGCCTACTTTTATATACAGAAACATTTTTTTTTTTGACTCGTTTAAACTAGTCATTACGACTGACGAATTGTCTGATTTGGCTCTGCACTATAAGCAGAAGATAGAACAATAAAATGATGCACCTCTTGAATTAATAATTTTGTACTTGGTAATTCCGAAAATTCCCACATCCTGTTGTGGTAGTGAAACTGAAAGTCCGACGACATTCTCTATGAAAACATGTGAGTGCTGCATGGAGCCGAAAGTCAAGGGACGTGTCTCTGAGTGCCAGGGGTCAAATGTAACAAACGTCCCAGCAGTATTACTCTCAAAATTATTTTATTTGTCATAAATACATTAGCACAATATTTATGCTGCTTATGAAGTGTTAAAATCATTAATTCATTTAATAATGATAAAATCGTGAGCTTGTGGCAACAGTTGGTTATTATTTGATGTGAAATATAAATAACCTAAGTGCGTAGTTCTATACTATTTTCTGTATCTGTAAGTATTTTGAATATGGTCCCTTAGCCACAGCGCACGTGCGGAAA